>CM019707.1:12562465-12812465 GCA_009760885.1 Achatina immaculata
TCAATAACATACTCTTTCTCTTTCTCTCGCTCTCTTTCTCTCTCTCTCTCTTCCTCTCTATCTTTCTTTCTTTTTCTTTTTTTTTTCTCGTCTTTCTCTCTCTTTCTTTCTCTCTCTTTCTCTCTCTCTCTCTTTTTCTTTCTTTCTCTCGTCTTTATCTCTCTTTCTATATCTCTTTCTCTCACTCTCTTTCTCTCTCTCTCTATCTCTTTCCTCTCTTTCTCTCTCTCACTCTTGATACCCTGTTTTCTCTCTCTCTCTTTCTCTCTCTCCTGATACCCTGTTTTCTCTATCTATCTATCTATCTATCTATCTATCTATCTATCTATCTATCTATCTCCTGATACCCTGTTTTTTTCCCTTCCTATAAAACACGTCCATAAGTTCCAAGCTCAGTGAGCGACAACCCAGTTTTGCTTTTTCCTGAACAAAACAAAAATAACATGTATCGAGCGCTACGTACTGACCTGTGTCATTTCTCTGTTGATTTATTACCTGAAAAACAAAAGGTCATATATATCATCATCATCATCATGTGTCGTGCCGACAGGCCTTGGCGGTCGGCATGCCTCTTTACAAATCTTGGTACTCGATATTTACCATCAGCCTTTTTTTGTGCCATAAAATTAGACTGTCCGCGATTTTTTTTCCCTTCTGACTTTTCCCTGATTCTCTTCACATTTATCTTTCCTGTTGTTATGATGTTTTCAAGCCCTCTTCTTCTCATTCTTCTTCTTCTTCTTCTTCGTTCGCTTCTACCACCAAAACCGTACTGTGATCCTACTGAATTTACGCCTGCGGTCCTCGTTAGGTCCCGTGGTCTCCTGACACACGAGATCCACTAGAGGATTACAAGGGGTTCAGAGTATCACAGGGCTTTAGCCTGTATTCTTGGTGGGTCTCTGAAGCGGGATTGCGTGACACCGTGGTTTTCATTGCACCAGTTTAGTCTAGGGTTGGACTTTCTCACCGGAAGACCTCGACGTGTTTAGGATATCAGTGCATCCCAGCTGGGTGAGAGGTGGTTGCCCATCCAGTCAGAGTTGGACTTTCTCACCGGAAAACCTCAGCGTGATTAGGATACGCAAACATCCCCGCCGGGTGAGAGGTGGTTGCCTATCTAGATTGCACTGGTCCAGTGTCTCCGACTTCAGCATTTTGTAATCGTGGCCGCTACCCTTCCTAGTTGTGACCAGGATGGAGATTTTGTCCAGGAGGATGAATCCTCGCCACTAGTGACTTCCACCCCTGGGTTGAGCCGGTTTAGCCATATTATCGCAGTATGGGCGTGTTTGGGACGTGACCGACCTCTAGAGCGGAGGTGGCATGACATGTCTAGCCATCAAGTTCCACCCCTGGTGTGTGCCATTTTAGGCATATTTCACCAGTGTAGGTGTATTTCGGACGTGGCAGGCCTCTAGAGCAGAGGTGCCGTGGTATGTGTAGCTCTCGCAGCGATACTACTGGACATACTGATTAAACTTCACTTTATCCTTTCCACCACCTTTTCACATCGGCACCGCACAGCAACCTTTATTTCTTTTCCGCATTTTCTTCCTTGACCGGGAGGAGCTTCACTCCACGCGCGGCATTCGAAGAGTCTCGCCAGCAGTGTCTTAACCTCTGGGACAAGCCGATTCATGCATTTCACCCGATATGACTGCACTCAGGACGTGGCCGACCTCCAGATCAGAGGTGCCGTGATTAGACTGTTTGCTTCGCTTTATCCTTTCTACCACCTTTTCCGCAGTGGTGCTGCGCGGCAACCCCATTTGCACCTTTCTTCATTGGCCAGGAGGAGCACTGCTCCACGCACGGCAGCTGAAGAATCTCGCCAACAGCGGCTTCTCATTATAAAACCAATGCATAATTATTGTCGTTTTCTCATGGGTTTAATTAGGTTCCTGTCTACATTTCCTTTTACTTAGACGTTATATGTTTATCTTCTTAGTTGTCCATGGTATTCTTAACATTCTTCTAATAGAGCACTTTTTCTGTTGTCTCTATGGATCTTTCCATGGATCTTCTGATTGTCCATAACTAACTTCCATAGAGTAGGACAGACTCAGTGTAGCATTTTATATATGCAGCGAAACTGAAAGTGTGACAATAGAACAAAATTGGATTATTTCATTCTTTCTACGGTTTTAATTGTTCGTAAAAAAAGCTGAATCGAATAACGTATATTTCTGTATGTCTTTTTGTCTGTTTGCCTGTCTGTCTGTCTGTTTGCTTGTCTGTTTGCCTGTCTGTCTGTCTGTCTGTTTGCTTGTCTGTTTCTCTATGGCTGTGTCTCTCTTTTCTGTAACTAACAGTGAAGGTAGCAGCAGCCGCATCAGTATTAGTGGCAGCGGCAGCAGTTGTAGTAGCAGTAGTTAGTAGTAGCAGCAGCAGCAGCAGTAGCAGTAGTAGTAGTAGCAGCAGCAGTAGCAGTAGTAGTTGTAGTAGTAGTAGTAATAGTAACAGTAGTAGCAGTAGCAGCAGTAGCAGTAGTAGTAGCAGCAGTAGCAGTATTAGTAGTAGCAGCAGCAGCAGTAGTAGTAGTAGTAGTAGTAGCAGCAGCAGTAGCAGTAGCAGTAGTAGTAGGAGTAGTAGTAGTAGCAGCAGCAGCAGCAGCAGCAGCAGTGGCAGTAGCAGGAATCATATAAATATATTGCCAGCCCCGTAAAATATATAATATACTTTACTGATGTATTATGATAACACTTGTGAGGCCCATTTATAGAAAGAAAATATTTTCTCTTTTTTTTAAGAGTACGAGGGAGTATCGGAAAGTTCTCAAACTGTATTTGGTGTGATCATCTTTGGCAAATAAGTGCGGAATCTGGTCACCACTCCTAACCCTGCCGAGTCAGTCTGCCACTTGGCATCATACTGTCTGCACGTGTTAAATTTGTACACACGCTTTTTACGAGCGTATGTTAGGGCCGCTCTGTGGTTGCCATGATGGCTGACAAATTCGAGCAGTGTGTCTGAATCAGTCTGCGCGAAGCTCTGAAACTCATCAGATCTGTTAACGAGATCTTCAAAGTGCTTCTTCAGATTTTTGGCGAATATTCTTTAAATGGAGTGGAGGTGTTTTAAAGACACATCGCGTTTCAGGGCTGCTCAAGATGATAAGAGTTCAAGGCCACTAATCACTAGCAAAACTTCAGAGAATTTGGAAAATTTTCGTGAGCTCATCTGTGACGATCAGCGCCTAAAAGTTCATCAACTCTCTCACGTGTTTGGAGTCAGTTGTGAGGTCTGCCAGAAACGTAAAACCTGAACGTGCCTTGGCGCAAAAGTTTTGCCTTCCTGACTCTTGACATTCGATCAAAAGCAGCGGTGTCTTGATGTGTGCCTTGAGTTTCGGGAGTGACTGACACGCCTCCCATATTCTTCGCTTTGTTCCCCACAATAAAGTTGAAGCTGAAAAACGGCATCGTTTCGACACCATAGAAGAAATCTAAACGGAATAGCAAGTGGTACTGGACAACCTTCAAGGGGAAATTACTTTCGTTGTGGTTTTGAGCCACGGAGAATAGGCTGGAATGGCTGTGTACGTTCTCAAGGGAATGATGACCCAATTTAAATAAAGTAAATATGACCAGTTCCGGAACTTTCCGATGTCACCTCATTGTTAGACTTTCCAGGACCAATCACTCCTTCTCTTTCTGTCTATCATACAGACACAAATACAGACATGTATACTCTCACTCACCAGCTGTGCAAGCACTGACATCTGATCACTAGTCCTAGCACAACAGATCTCAGCGCCAAACTCCAAAGTTCTAAGCGTCAGCTGGCTCCTCAAGAATGTATCCTCTGACAGCTGAGTACACGGAACGCAGGTCTCATAATCCTTTTCTGTTTTCGTGCTGGATGTCCCCATGAAGACCGGATTGTAGACGAACCCCACGGCAGCAAACCCGCAGGAGAGAACACTGAATGTTACTGAAAGAACGCTGATGATAACTAAGCGTCGACCATAAGAAGTTACTGATGGCTTTTCTCTATGGGAAAAACAGTAACAAGAGCAGCCACGTGACTGAGAAGGATGTTTGGATGACGTATTTCTATTCTGAACTGGAATGTTGACATATTCATTTGATATTTCATCATCGTCTCCCGATAAAAGTGCCATTTCGTACACTGGTTCATTTAAAGGTCCAAGAATCCGCACGTGATGATAATGCCCTGAAGATTCGGTGTCATTCGAGGACAAATAGCAGCTGGAAGTGTTATTTTCCTGTGAAGCGTAGGCTAGCGAAGACTGACTCAGGTTGTCCCTAAAATTCACTAATTTTGGATCAGTCGCGTCTGTGTCGCTTGCCACAGCACCGTCACAATAATACACCTTCATTTTTTTTATGTCTGGATTTCTTTCACAGTTTATTGACGTTATATAATATGTGCTGTCACATGCTGCTGAAATACGGCTCTCCGTATGATACAGTTGCCAAGATCACAGCTTCTGAACTGCGCACTCCACAGGGCTCCTCGGCGCCATTGTTTCTGAACAAGAAAAAATGTCGTATATTGACCAGGACAGCAGCAAGCAACTTCTCTAATCACCTGACTTCAAAGTGGAACAGTAAACCTTACATTCTCATTTTCGGTAGTAATTTTGTACCTACACTGCTGTAAGAAGCATCCAAGATGAATTTTGCAAGCCAGTTCAAAACTACTCCTCCTTTCTTCTTCCTCTCCCCCCCCCCCCCCCCGCCAGCTAACCTATTTTTCATATAGTTTTATTCCACGACGGGGCCCAACTGAAGTCTGCTCCGGGCCCCGGATGATGAACGCTGAACGGCCTTCTCACTAGACCTACCTTGCAGAAAGTAAGAATGGCCAAATCGAAGATCACAAGTCCGGATACAACTCGCTTGCGTTTCCTTCATCAGATTCTTGTACTATGGAGTACGCGCACCATGCTGAGATCATTCTTCACAAATGGAGACTGAATTACTCAACTAAAGTGCAATAATAATAATAATAACATTTCAACATTTTCTGAGGATTCTTGAAAGGGAACCGACAACGCGGACAAGTCACTTGTTGAAGAATAATTTAGACTGAAAACTTCAAAGTATTGTTTGTTTGTTTGGTTGGTTGGTTGTTTGCTTGCTTGCTTGTCTGTCTGTCTGTCTGCCTGCCTGTCTGTCTGTCTGTTTGTTTGGTTGGTTGTTTCTTTGTTTTTTGCTTGCTTCTTTACTTGTTTGTTTGTTTGTTTGGTTGTTTGCTTGCTTGCTTGTCTGTCTGTCTGTCTGTCTGTCTGCCTGCCTGTCTGACTGTCTATCTGTCTGTCTGTTTGTTTGTTTGGTTGTTTCTTTGTTTTTTTGCTTGCTTGTTTGTTTGTTTGTTTGTTTGTTTGTTTCTGTCATTTCATAAGGAACGACAAATGAAATTAGTTTAAGAATCAGTTACAGCACATTCCAATATGACAGAGGGAGAAAAGGGTACATTCTCTATTGCAAAAGTCTATGAGCTACCAGGAAGTGTTTCAATACAATCGCCATCATCATCATCATCATCGCCGCCATAATAATCATCATCATCATCGTCATTGTATTGTTTGACATTCATGCCTTGTATCGGATCATGTAATATCCACAAGATTTCTAAACCTGGTGTTGTATATCAGTTTTGTGCTTATCTAACTGGCTGCACAAGTTATCAACACACAAACCCATTAAATAACGACATGTAACAACAGAAATGTTTGCTGAGACTCGTTCTTACTTCAACGCTAACCAAAAACTCGTATACTAAAATGTTAATATAAAACTGCAGAAAGTGGTTTAATGGTTCACCATAAAAACAGAATCCCAACTAAAAACATAATCCGATCTGTTGCTGGAATCAATGCTTACGTATTACTTTTGTTTATGTAAGCATCGGCAGAAAAGGACAAAAGTATGCAGTTTCTTGTTCATTACAACATAATGATATCTAACCTAGGTAAATACACTCAAATATTCTAGAGTGTAATCAAGTTATACACCTGGATCAAGTTATACATCTATCAAAAATATCCAAGAGTGTGATCAACTTATATACCTATCAAAAATATGTAAGAGTGTGATCAAGTTATATACCTATCAAAAATATCCAAGAGTGTGATCAAGTTAAATATATATCAAAAATATCCAACAGTAGGATCAAGTTATATATCTATCAAAAACATCCAAGAGTGGGATCAAATCACTGATCTAATTAAAACATCAAGAGTGTGATCAAGTTATATATCTATCAAAAATATCCAAGAGTGGAATCAAATCACAGATCTATTAAAAACGTCCAAGGGTGTGATCAAGTTATATATCTATCAAAAACATCCAAGAGTGGGATCAAATCACAGATCTATTAAAAACATCCAAGGGTGTGATCAAGTTATATATCTATCAAAAACATCCAAGAGTGGGATCAAGTTACATATCTATCAAAAACATCAAATAATGGGATCAAATCACAGATATATCGAAAATATCAAAGAGTGACAACAAATCACAACGTCTTCTACTTCATCTTTCACTCCAATATTTCCCTTGAAGAAGAATTTAAAAAAAAAAACCTAAACAGTTGTTCAGGTAAGCCAACACCTGCAGGAACTTTTAATCTAGAAGACACGTTCTTGTTTGACACAATAACCCAACTGTGTTTTCATGTATCTTCTTCCTCCTTTAAGCGTAGTCCAATCATAGGACGAGGTTGAGATGCGACCAAAAAAAAAAAAAAAGTATAAAAAAAAAAAAGTATAAAAGTTGGGAAATCCCATAGGTGATAATTTATCTAAAAAAAATTGAAGAAACGTGTGATTTATACTCAAATGGCATCAATGCAGATAACACAAGAACCAAGTTGATGATTATCTACAGATGTGGTTTTCACCGTCCCAGGTCCCACTTTTCTCTTATCAACCCAGGTTGTCTCCTGAATCCGGATATAGTAAATCATCGTTCAGGAGAAAATTCAGCAGTTTACATTCTTTTACGGTGGAAAAAATATTCAGTGTTTAAATGTCCGTCCGCCTGCCTGCCTGCCTGCCTGCCTACCTGCCTGCCTACCTGCCTACCTACCTGCCAGTCTGTCTGTGCCTGTCTCTGTCTGTCTGTATATCTTGAAGTGGATTATTTGATCGTATTTATTGAAAGAGTGTGAGTATGTATATTCTCTCTCTCTCTCTCTCTCTCTCTCTCTCTCTCTCTCTCTCTCTCTCTCTCTCTCTCTCTCTCTCTACTCCTCAGGTATTGTGAAGATTTTTAACTATTCCAAGAACTGGAATCAACTATGATGTTACTAACTATACGTAAAGTAACTTACACCACAAGTTCTCAACAATTCTACACCACAAATGATGTCTTTTGGCCACAGGACTGAAATGAAACATATTCTGTCATTAAACAAGCCAAAACGAGGAATACTCAGTTGACCAAAACAGGGTCGCTGTTTTATAGAGCTACCAGCTTTTAATATAAGAAACAGATGTTGATGATTTAGAATGAGTTATGGAATGAATCGAACAAACATTAAGAAAACAGACGAACAATGTAACAAGAGTTCCACCAAGAATCAATCTCGACATTGGAACAAAAACCAGATACTCAAATACATACTTACAAAACCCTCGTTCAGAAAATGACTACCATATCCCACGACAAACGAATAGAATCCCAAATAAGAACAGGATACCAAAAATATACTGATCTACGTTCTATACAAAACCTCACCTTGTCCCACAAGGACGGGAAAATCATAACATCTGTACATGTCCCTAGCAAAACCTGTTCGGACACGGTTGAACAATTCTTCACGGGGTTCTAACAAGCTTTCTTCTCCTCCTCCTCTAACTGTAGCTCAGTCCATCTCTTTCTCTATGTCTCTAACTGTAGCTCAGTCCATCTCTTTCTCTATGCCTCTGATTCTAACTGTAGCTCAATCCATCTCTGTCTCTGATTCTAACTGTAGCTCAATCCATCTCTCTCTCTCTCTCTCTCTCTATGTCTCTGACTCTAACTACGACGATATTCTATCTATTCTACTCTTCCAGTTTTATATTACAACCCTTACCATGAATTCCCCGAGGTTTCCTTAGTGCTTTTCTAGCTCATGACTTCACAACGGACGCTTTCCTTGCTCTGAGTGTACTCGAAGTTTCTTAGTCCTTTTCTTGTGCTATACAATTTTCCACTGCAGCACTCATTCACCCTAAGTGCACAGTTATGGAAAAAAAAAGGGTTTCTTGATTAAACGTGAAATATTTACTGAAGATTATCCAAGTATTCTCACCTACACAAATAAACTGTTAAAGCTTTATTACTTCCCTTGCACCAGTCTGTAAAAGAAATAAAACTCAGCACCAACAGAGTATTTCTGATAGTCAGTAAATCAAATGGTTTGCTACTAGCTAAATCTCACGCAAGTTTGTATCAGCGGGGTTTTCCCTAAGTATACAGAGAGACACACAAAGGACCAAACCAGCTTACGCCGTACGGGTCGATAACCACGAAACATCCTGGAATGTTTACCTGTAAAATATAAGAAAGCCATACCGGCGCTTCTACTAACTTTACAGGCAGAGGTTAACCTGTTCTCTTCTATTTCGTGGCTTGCTGCCATCAGTGGTTCTCACACTTTGCAAGACTGCGCCACGCTCGGTTGGTACAAGTTTCTGTGGGCGCAGACGTTCTTAATGCTGTACTCTGGTGTAATTAAACGCAGTTTAGAACATTTTATAGTTTGCACGGAATAGACTACATTTAAATTATTAACGATGTTGTACTTTTGTAGTAAGAGATCAGGAAATGAAAATGCGCTGTAATTTGAATATATATAAAGCAAGGTTGGTTGCTGGTAATGGGTGATCCATATAATGACGTCACTGATGCTAATGAGGATCTAGAAGAGGGAAGAGGGGATAGAGTGTTGGGAAGCGAATAATATAAACGATTTGTGAACAAATTTCCTCCTCCTCCTTCTTCTTCTTCTTCTTCTTTTCGTCATCTTCTTCTTCGTCCAAGTTCCTGATAACGGTAAATCAGAAGCCCGGGCGCCAGTATGAAGCCCACAGCCTTCTCCAGGTCTTCCCTGCAGCCCCTCAGCTTCTGCCTTAGGTCCTAGCCTTGCGCCCATATCTGGTTGCGTAGGTCTGTAAAAAAGCTATTGGAATATACGTTCTGGAGTATGTAGTCCGCCCATACACGAGCATTCACCTGTATGTGAGTGTCCTTGCTTGATGTAACAACATATTCATGTAAAACTTCCCACTGCTCGTGAGTACGTTGAGCATTTGCAAATACATGATATTACTTCATAATCTCAGCCTTATGTATGTTCTTAAATGCTTTTAAACATTAATTGTATCCCTTTATTTTTGTTCATTGTAATGCCCACTTTCTTTAAGTGTATTCTTATCTTCACAAGCATCTGATCAATCTATGCAGAAACCTCTATATGAAAACAGTCAGTCTATAGTTAGAACAAATGCAGGACACTCTGAACCATTCATCATAAAGTCTGGAGTGAGGCAAGGCTGTGTACTATCTCCCTTACTATTCATAACATACATCGACAACATCTCCAAAGAAGCTAACATACATAGTAAAAACTCCACCACAAAGCTTCCGAACAGCCCAACCCCAAGAAAGAATGCCGAAAAACCCACAACACCTTTTAGAAGACATATCCAGTAGGTGGACCATACATGAACTCCTTTTTTTGCTGATGATCAAGCACTTACTACCACATAAGAAAAAGACCTGCAGCAGAATATGGATAACGTAGCACTGGCATGTAAAAGTTACAACGTGAAGATCAGTGATGAAAAAAACGGATGTCATGACCATAGTGAGAGAAGAAATTCAAAGATCTTCCTAGACAACCAGCCCTTCAAACAAATGAAACATTTCAAATACCTAGGTAGCATAATATCATCCTCAGAGAAAACTGACGCTGAGATTGAGAACAGGTGCAATAAAAGAAATTAGGTCATTGGACAAATGACTGCTTTACTGAAAAACAAATACATCACATTTGAAACAAAAAGGGCACTGTATAACACAATTTTCCTAAAACTATACGCCATCAATATCAAACAACGACACTAACAGCCAAAACCGAAAGAAATATCATCACGACAGAAATGAGATGCTTAAGGAGAATACTAAATATGACAACTAGAGACAAAATAAGAAATGATACCACTAGTTTATCCAGAAACAGCAAGTCAAATGGTTTGTCCATGTTACGCGGTTACCACCAGACAGTATATCACAGACAACATTCACACTAAGATTTGTAGGTAACAGAGGAAGAGGCCGCCCACGTAGGAGATGGATAGAGGAAATTACAGAAGCTTTAAATATCCCATTATGTGAAGCAAATCGTCGAGCCTTATCAAGATGTCTACTTGTCCCCTCAACACCGAAAGGTATATGAGGTAGGAGACAAGACAAGACAAGGCAAGGCAAGACATTTTGTACCTAATGAATCATGATCATCATTGCTTCATCTTGATTATAAGGCATTTCGATATCTCTTTTTTAATAAGAATATATGTGATTACAGGCCAATTTTGTCTGGGTTGCTTTGTGTAGTAAATCTCAAGCACAAGAAATCTACTAGAACTAGTAGCACACATTGTGGATGTTTTCGATAGACATAAAACGTTTTAAAAATGTACATATGCCCAAAGACAGACACGTGGGTCCTTTTTTTATTCTGACATTACACTTTTTATGAGGTTTTCAGACATGTAAAGCTAAGATAACTCTTGCGGTACATGGTGAGAGTATATTTTTTTACGTTATTTCCTTGTGCTAGAATACGGAATGTTAAACTATTGAAATCTTTACTGTGTCACTTTGCATGTTTTACATGTACATGACATCGTCAGTTTAGTGTTACCGTTCAAATGATTAAGTATGCCGTCCATGGCGGTGGAGCTTACTGCGAAGTCAACTTTTTAAATCGATAACTTTTAACGATAATAAAAGATTGGGGATTTTAAATTCTAAATTACAAGGGAGATAACAAGAACAAAAGTAGGGGGCTGGTTTTCCTATGGGCACGATAGGTTCTCTTCTCATGAATTCACCCTTTGCCTCTGTATAATAGCAGAAACTCGAGAACTTTTCTCTGATTATTGATCAAACCTTTCCATCGTTTTCTGTATTTTTATAATTTCACCGTGGACGCTGTTTAAACTAGTAAAAAAAAGTAGGATCAGCTTTATTACTTAACGAGCACACAGTTGTGAAGTTTCGGTGTGAACCTTAATCATATAAAAACACACATGACGAAGAAATAGAGAGAGAAGACAAAAAAATATAAACCCACATGAACGCTATGTAAAATATAGGAATGGAAAAAAAATTAGAATCAAAAAATAAGATGAATGGAGCACTTAGCTGTGACTTGTAAGAGGTTGTGATCAGAAATGTGCATGGTGGAGTGTAGAGAATGTTTAAATGGAGACTTGAGGTGTATGGTAGGTGGGTCGTAAATGGGGAGGGGGTGGGATACTGTGGATAGGAGAGAGAGTGATACAGTGGTAATCTAGCCGGGAGAAGGCGGAGTAGGTGAATAACGCTGGGGTAGAGGAGCTGTAAATCTGATTCTGTGAGGAGGTTCTGAACTATGCGTTACACGTGAGAAAGGAATGGAACTTAGTGCAGAGGGAATATGATTGTGGAAGAGGGGAATATTACGTTTAGCTGAATAGCGAGTTAAAACCTTGTGGTTCCAGCATCCCATATTCCTGAATGTAGCGGTTCTCACGCTCTAAGGCGGCTTCTGTCATCAGCGCGACATTGTTTGATTGCTGTTACCAGAAAACCAGATTTGCCTAACTCAAGACCATATTTTTTACCTCCCTTTGTGCAATGCTTCTTTAGCAGACTCCACCTCCGTGAGGATTATGACGATTCCTGCCCCGTTAGACAGATTAGTCCTATTTACTGAGGGTACCATCGGAGAGGTGGGGGGAGGGTCTTGGTCAGATATGGTGCCCCTCTCGCAACAAATAATATTTGTACACCAAGTGATTATGAATGGACTGGGAAGGTAAACCTGGCTCTAAAAACAAACCACTACGAAGTCGGATATTCAGGGACGAACGTCGCAAACACAGCAGCCTAGATGTAAGTCGGTGGTACGACGCAACCACTGCGCTTTTTTCTGGGAGAAGGCAGTGAGAGAGAAGAAAGCTGCACTTCCTCCCCTCTACTCTCTTTCTGTCAGATTCAGTTCTGCACCAACACTCATGGAAAGAGATTGACTGACTGATTGATCTTTATGAGAGAGAGAGAGAAGGAGAGAAGGAGAGAACAGGTTAGGTCTGTTACTGGGGTCACCTACGGAGAGGTGGGACAGTGTCTTGGTCAGCTATAGTTCGTCATCTCTGACGCAGGTAGATCAATTATAAGTCGCTGAGTGACAAACTGGAGAGCGTCTTCGCCTCCATTTATCAATGGATAACAATGGATAAATCCAGTTATGAATGGATAACTGGGCTGGAAAGGGGGCGGTGGAACGGTGTCCAGCCGGTACTTCGCTCTGGGACCTGGATGTTTTCGGCCGCTTTAAAAGGATCCCTAGTGGATCAGAAAGAAGAAAAAGGAAGTAGAGGGGAAGGAGTACTTTTGTATTACTTTACAAAGTTTTTTACTCCTCAGAGAACCTTCTATGTCTTATAAGATGGAATATCTATCTTCTATGTGATCAATATCTGGGAATGGTTACATCTCAGTTGCCACAGAAGATTGTTAGTACGATCCTGATATGGTTGAATGACCAGTAAGGTCTGTGTGTTTATTCCGCTTGAATTCTTTCTGTGGGATATAAATGAAAGCTCTCATTTTGTTTCGTCATGATGATGATGATGATGATGATGATGATGATGATTTTCCTTTAAACACTGACAGCATTCTGTGGGCTGTACAATCTAGTGTGCCTCGCCATGCAATGCAAAGATTATGCCCCTTCCACTGACAGTTGTCCTCAACAATAAAGATCAATCAATCAATCGTTTCTTTTGCTTGATTACTTTTTGTGGGATGTAATGAAAGCTCCTGTTTACACACACTTTGTTTCGTTTCTAGTGGTTGATTTTTTTTTAGTGGGATGTAGTGAAAGCACATTTGTCTGCACACATTTTGTTTCCGACCTGTGACCCAGCTAAATCCCATATTCACATAATGTAAATCATGGACAACAGGCAGGTCTGCACAAAAATCATTGGTAGCAGTAGAAATGTGGTTTATTAGAAGAATGTTGCGAATCGCCTGGACAGCAAAAATAACTAATCAAGAATGTATGAGAATAGCTGGAGAGACAAAAAAAACCTTGTCAAAAAGATAAAAGAGAGACATTGTACTTTCATAGGACATGTAATGAGAAGAGGGGGCATTGAAAATATTATAACAACAGGAAAAATAGAAGGAAGAATACCAAGAGGAAGACCAAGAGAAATGATACTGGACAGTCTGATGGGATGGTGTGAGAGGAGATCACCAACTGAGCTGATGGCCTGCATGAAGGATCAGGTGCTCTGGAGAAGCATAATAGCCAACGCCAGTCGGCACGAAACATGATGATGATGATGATGATGATGATGATGATGATGATGATGATGATGATGATGATGATTTTCCTTTAAACACTGACAGCATTCTGTGGGCTTTACAATCTAGTGTGCCTCGCTGTGCAATGCAAAGATTATGCCCCTTCCACTGACGGTGTCCTCAGCAAAGTATGCCGATAACCCATATTACAGCTAAGTCGATTGGAGGGCGACGGCTGTGGAGAATAACTCCCTCTCCCGTGAATCTGCCGCGTTGCATTCAACTCTTACTTACGAGAAGAAAGGTGGAACAATTCTTGAACGAGAGCAACTATGGAGGAAGTCATTGAAGCGAAACCTGAACTTTTGTCACAGTATTTATAAAGATGCTCGTGGGAGAGTTCAGAGCTGCACTGAATATGGTGATAAATGCTTTGAACACTATTCATTATTTGTAGACGTTATGATATTGTGATATGTGGTATCATGTGATGTTTTCTATACTGTATGACATTTTTTACATAGAAATAAGATGACCACTTAATTAACAGTTAATTTTATCAAAGACTTCATAAATCATTGCTAAAATAGTGGCGTAGTGTTTAGGAAGACGGAAGATGCGAAACCGAAATAAGGAGCAGGATAGCCCAGTCCAAATCAGCATTTATAAAAATGAAAAACAAGCTGTGCAATAAAGCTCTGTCCATGAACAACAGAATGGAAGATTTTCAATGAAACATTGAACCCGTACTGATATATGGATGCGAGGCAGGGGCAGTAACCAAGGGCACTCGGAATATACTGGAAGTAGCAGAGTTGTGGTTCCTAAGAAGAATGACGGGAACACCATGGACAGCCAAGAAAACAAATGAAGAGGCTCTAAGCCAGGCTAGGCAAGGGAGAGAAATTATGGCAAAATTCAGAACACGACAGTCCAGCACATGTTTTGAGAAGAGGCAGGATGGAACACTTGGTGATACATGAAAAATGGAGTGACAGAGGAAAACAAAGAAACAAGATACTTGACGGCCTAAAAGAGTAACATAGGGGGCAGTCCTTATATATAGAGCAAAGAGTAGATGGTTGTGGAGATCAAAGACGACCAAGGCCTTAATGGCATGAACCAACGAGAAGAGAAAGAAAGAGAGAGAGAGAGAAGGGATGGAAGAAGAGGAGAAGAGAGAGAGGAGGAAGGGAGGGAAGGAGAGGAGAAGAGAAAGAGAAGAGAGAGAAGCGAGAAAAACAGAGAGAGAGAGAGGGAGGGAGAGAGAGAAGCGAAAGAGGGGGGAGAGGGAGATAAAGCGAGCGAGATAGGGAGATCTCACGTTGATTTACAAGTCTGTAATCTTGTCTGCATATATATTTTTTTTATATATGTCATATGCTGCTGCGTCAACTCACCAGTTATGAATGATTTTGCAGCATAGAAGCGTGCCCAGAAGAAAAAGGAAAGAAAATTCTATTTAAATGCCCTATATGCTGAAGCATCACTCTAGTATATCCCGGCGGGGCATATGAAAGAAGCCACAAATAGTGTGAAGGGCAGCAGT
The DNA here is from genome assembly GCA_009760885.1 of Achatina immaculata. Taxonomy (NCBI): domain Eukaryota; kingdom Metazoa; phylum Mollusca; class Gastropoda; order Stylommatophora; family Achatinidae; genus Lissachatina; species Lissachatina immaculata. The sequence continues at coordinate 12,577,559 of CM019707.1, forward strand.
TTTTCTCATTAAAAATGGGAAATTCCATTTCTCTTGTATGTAAAGTGGAATTTTTTTAAGGATCGCCATTCCTGAAATCTACCCAAGCGGCTTCAACTCAGCCCTAGCTAGAGCTAGAGCTAACCCAACGCAGAACTGGAGTCTGATAGAGAACAGAAACAATGCGCACAGGTTTTTCTCTCAATCGAGACAGAAAATGGAAGCACCAGTGTAGAGAACTACCGTTACTGGACAACTCTGCTTGGTAGTTATGTCCATTTGATGAAGATTTCAAATATTTACCATGGTAAGAATTTACCAAAACATATATTTCCACGGATAGGGGGTTAATGAAGGATGAAGTGGTCTCAATGAAGGAAGGAGAGACCCTACGAAGGAGGGAGTGCCATAATGAAGGAGGATGGGCCATGACATGATTTTTAAGGGAATGCATCTTTCCCATCATAGTATATGCCTTGTGAGACCTGGACACTTAACAAAACAGTTGAGAAACACATAAATGCCTTCGAACGTAAATGCTACAGAAGAGTTCTCCAAATATCATGGACACAAAAAAGAACAAATATATCCATACTACAAGAACTTATTATCGAAGAAGGTTGACTAGTAAAGAGGATTCAAGAGAGAAAACTTAAATATTTTGGACATATTAAACGTCATGAGAATTTAGAGAAGACCATCCTGGAAGGATACATATAGGGAAAAAGAAAGAGAGGAAGGCCAAGGCAAAGATGGATGCAAGACATCGTTGATGATCTGCAAATGGATGCATCAGCAGCAGGGCATCTTGCTTACAGCCGAGTGGCCTTCAGGAGAGCTGTCAGTGAAGCAAAGTTTCGCAAGGGACATGCAAATGACTGACTGAGGCCATGATGAAGGAGGTAGGGGCCATGATGAAGGAGGGAGGGCCGTGATGAAGGAGGGAGGAGCTGTGATGAAAGAGGGAGGGGTAATGATGAAGGTAGGAGGGGCCATGATGAAGGAGGGAGGGGCCGTGATGAAGGAGGGAGGGGCTATGATGATTTAGGGAGAGGCTATGATGAAGGAGGGAGGGGCTATGATGAAGGAGGGAGGGCCATGATGAAGGAGGGAGGAGCTATGATGAAGGAGGGAGGGGTCATGATGAAAGAGGGAGGGGCCATGATGAAGGAGGAAGAGGCTATGATGAAAGAGGGAGGGGCTATGATGAAGGAGATAGGGGCCAAGATGAAGGAGGGAGGGGCCATGATGAAGGAGGGAGGGGCCATGATGAAGGAGGGATGGGCCATAATGAAGGAGGAAGGGGCTATGTCGAAGGAGGTAGGGGCCATGATGAAGGAGGGAGGGGTCATAATGAAGGAGGATGGAGGGCATGATGAATCTAAAGAAGTATTTACTTCCTACCCATCTTCTGACATCTCCTGCAGCTCTGGCAGATTTGTAGAAGAATGGACGTCGCTCCTTCCTGTGGAGATAGTAGGAAGATGAAGAAAGTAGAATGACTTTGTGTAACATGGACAACTTTTCTTCACATTAGTTGTCCAAGAGAATGAATGAATGAATGAATGAATAATCTTTATTTTTCAAGGGTAAAGAATTGGGCACGCAGGCCCGTCTTATATTCTGCCCTTCATCACTCCATCTTTCATTCTTCCCACACACTTGATTTAGTACAAATATACAAATTAAATTAGGAAAAAACATATCAAAAGAGTGTAAGATTTAACTACTACATTCAAAGTAAAAGAAAAGAAGTAATTAACCTAATAAAATAGCACTCACGCACACATACATACGCAGACATATACATAAGCAAAAATACATTGTAAATACAGATCTTCTAACATATGTTTTTTTAACAGACATTAAAATAATTTCTAACAATATCTAACAAGTTGCTTTTCTAACTATGTCATTTTAGTACTTGATGGTTGGCGAGTCACGTGTTGAGAGAGTGCTGGTTATTTTATGGAGGCATATAATTACAAGCAAGTAAATAATGAAACAGGTTTGAGTTAAAGTATTACCAATGGATTTTAAATGGTAGGGGAGGGTGTTCCATAGCTGTACTGCAGAGTATGCAAGGCTTTTCTTGTACAGATCAATCCTGGGTTTAGGAAGAAGACAGTTTTTTAAACGCTGGCTATGTTTAGAAGGTAAAACATGATACGTTTCTTGTTACTTTTTCTGTGACAGATTATACCAGATAGACAGAGCTGCAACAGAAGATGCTCGACAAAATAAAACTCAGCGACTACCACAGACAGTCAATATATACCTGCTTCAGGACAATCTTCTAAGACGAAATGTGCTATTATGCCTTATACATGCCTGGTTTCCAGGTTACTCTTTTGCCTTGGATACTGGGGAGTCGCGGGTTCGAATCCCACCAGAAGTGGCAGAGATTTTTTTCTTTTCTCATGAATCTTCCAGCAATAATTTGCCCTTGCTTCTAGACAGTGGGACCGAACGGACGGGTTCCACTTGTTAAAAATCCCTTGGTAGTTAGAAATCGCTGAAAGAGAAGATAACGCAGGGATTCTGAGAAAATGTTACCCCGAAACGAACGAATGATCTTTATTTTCGAAGGGCTAGGAACTGGGTACGCAGACCCGTCTAACATTCTATCCTTCCTCACTCCTCTTTCACACTCTTACCACATATAAGATTTAGTACAAGTAAACGAATTACGTAAAAACGTATTCATAAACATAGATAATTAGCTACATGGCAGGCTGATACATGTAGAATTAGCTACATGGCAGGATGATACATGTAGAATTAGCAACATGGCAGGCTGATACAGGTAGAATTAGCTACATGGCAGCCTGATATAGATAGAATTACCTACATGGCAGGCTGATACGGGTAGACTGACGCAGACGTTTGGGGTGTTTAAGCTGACTGGGGTACCTGTTCTGGGGTGTCAGAACGGGGCCACCGATCAGACATGAGCATGTCCTTACCAGTGATGGCGTTAACCGTGTAATAGAATAGGGTACTAATCGCGGCACCAGTTATAACAATATGCATCTACTATTATTATGCTTGTTGAATATTTACCTCATACATTTTCACACACAGGTATGAATCTGAATTATTCAGTTTGAATACTACTTCTTTATGTTATATGCTATACTTCTGTTACTTGTGGTTCTATAATTTTCTTACCTTCACTTCCAGTCGAGATTATTCTCTTTCCATGACTGCTTAAACTATCCGCTCCACAGACTACTTTCTTCCCAGAACCGATCATTCACCCCAGTGGCACAACAGCAGCAATATCAAACTCCTCTTACGTCTTGGAGACTGTATTAATGCATAGGGTGACGATGAATGGTGATGACATGCACAACAGTGGCATAGTGCAAATTCCAAAACTCAAGATAAAGACGAATTTCTAAATCAGACAACATAGAATAAATTCCTGGCAGGTGCAGCTGTCCCTAGACTTTCGCTGCCATCAGAACTTCTACTATATTTATAAATACTTCTCTGACACAACACACACACACAAACTACATTTTTCGTAAACCATCTAACCTGACTCTACTCTTCCCTAAACAAAATCTCTTCTAAATGCCGTGCCGCGTGGCGTAGGTGATCATTTCTCTCCACAGTTCCCTGTCTTGTGCGTTGATTATGAGATCCGCCGGTGACTTTTTTCATAGCCACACTGACAGGCCAACCAATAATTTCTCTCTCTCGCTGTCTTCCTCTGTCTCTTCTTCCCTCAGTTTTTTTCAGTTATCACAGTGTGTTCCAATTTTCCTCTTCTCAGGAAATGTCCTATAAATCTCGCTTGTCTGGCTCCGATTTTTGCTATAATTTGCTTTTTAACGCCGACCTCTCTTAAGACCTCTTCATTGGTTTTCTTGGTTGTCCATGGTACCTTCAACATCCTTCTTATGAACCACATTTCCATGGCCTCCCTAACCAAACTCAAACTGTAACTAACTCGAAATCCTCTGATTTCTCTCTCACGATTTCGCCTCTCGTCCACTCATCATGGATCATAAACCTCATGTGAAAGTCTCCATTTAAGGGGAGTAAATCTAACCACAAACCTACTGTTTACTATGGGACACAACCCTTTTTATCCAAACTTTCTAATTCCCTAATGAATTGTCTAACTTTTCTGTCATACCATTACAACAGGCAATTACCGGCAAATTACGGATTACACAAGAGAACCAAAACTTACACACGTCGTCGGTTGCTGTAGCCGGATTATATTATCAAAAAGCCTATTGTAGTAAAAATCAACCAGCTAGATCGTTTAGAGGGTAATCGAGCCAGTAGACTGATATGCTTAATTTGCCTGCAGGAGAATTAGCTAGTTTTGGCTTTGGTTCAGCAAGTGAGCGTTTTGTGAAGAATAAATCTAGCACCAAATATTATCATCATCATCATCAGGTGACGTGCCTACTGGCGTTGGCTATTATGCTTCTCCAGAGTACACGATCTTTCATGCAGGCCATCAGCTCAGTTGGTGATCTTTCGCACCATCTCGTCAGATTGCCCAGTATCATTTATCTTGATCTTCCCCTGGCTCTTATTCCCTCTATTTTTCCTGTTATAATATTTTCAATGCCCCTTCTTCTCATTGCATGTCCTATGAAAGTACATTGTCTCTCTCTTAATTTTTTTACAAGATTTTTTTGTCTCTCCAGCTCTTCTTATCTGTCCAGTTTCGAGGCTTCTCTGTCTGGTCTATTTGTTATTTTTGCTGTCCAGGGGATTCGCAACATTCTTCTGATAAACCCCATTTCTACTTCTTCCAATGATTTTTGTGCAGACGTGCCTATTGTCCATGATTCACTTCCACATAATAAGATAGCTTCAACATAGCATTTTAGGACTCGTTTTCTAACATTCATTTATAAAGATGTGTTGCTTAATATGTTTCTCATTCTTTGAAATGCAATCATTGCTTGGCCTGTCCTATTCCTGAAACCAGCAAATAAGAAGAGAGAGAGAGAGGGAGGGAGAGAGAGAGAGAGAGGGAGAGAGAGAGAGGGAGAGAGAGAGAGAGAGAGAAAGAGCGAGAGAGAGAGGGAGAGAGAGAGGGAGAGAGAGAGAGGGAGAGAGAGGGAGAGAGAGAGAGGGAGAGGGAGAGAGAGAGAGGGAGAGGGAGAGGGAGAGAGAGAGAGAGGGAAGAGAGGGAGAGAGAGAGAGAGAGGAGAGAGAGAGAGAGAGGGAGAGAGAAGGAGAGAGAGAGAGAGAGGGAGAGAGAGAGAGAGAGGGAGGAGAGGAGAGAGGAGAGAGAGAGGAGAGAGAGAGGGAGAGAGAGAGGGAGAGAGAGAGAGAGAGAGAGCAAAGTTTTAACACGAACACTTAATTCCCGCTGATGTATGTAAAGTATGTTTAATTTTCTATATAAAAAAGGTATAAGTAGCGAATGTTGTCCTGAAAAAAGGCTGTATTTAGGAAAATGCTTCACGCAAGGTTAAACTCTACCCGGTTCCACAAACTCTTATCATGGGCATTGGTCCTGATTGCAAAGAAGTCCAGTTCCCTAACAATGAACGAACGATTATATTTTTCTAGGGTTCGGCTCGTGTGTGTATGTGGGGTTTCTTCTATGTTGTTCTTTTTAATCCGTTGGAATATGTTAAAAATGCAAGCACATAAGCTTAATACCGTGTAAAAGAAGTCTTTCTAAAGAGAACATTCGTTGATGCTGACTACATCACACTTTCATGTGCTGATGGTCTCGGAAATACGAGGCCATACACCGTATACTCAATATGCCTCAGTGGCATGGAAACGGGGATTTTTAACTTTTAGAAAAGTTCTGATACATGCAGTTATATAAATAAAGTGTATTTCATATTTCTTTATATAAGTTCATTCATTCATTCATTTGGATGTCCTTTGCGGAACTTTGCCTCCCAAACAGCACTCCTGTAGGCCTCTCGGTTGTGAGCAAGATGGCCTGCTGCTGATGCATCCATTTGCAGATCATCAACGATGTCTTGCAGCCATCTTCGCCTTGGTCTTCCTCTCTTTCTTTTTCCCATTATGTACCCTTCCAAGACCGTCTTCTCTAGGTTTATATAGTAATGTAATAAAAACACATTCATTTATTTTTCTAGCGAAAGTAAACTGCTGCTTTTGTTATGAATTCCGGTAATTCTTCTTCTGCCCTTTGTCTGTATAAATTTCTTATATTCCCTGTTCCAAATCTCATAATATTTTTGAAGTTCCAAGGTCATAATCCATTTTTATCCCGCCAATTTCGAAGCTTCTCTATCTGTTCCGTAATACTAATCAATCTTTACGGAGATTGGGTCAATGGCCCCACGCTCCAACCCCCAACCCAGAGGACCAGAGTGTAAGTTTCGTCTGACCTCTACCCGAGCTGACCTTCCCAGCTTGGTTGGACCTGCCAGGAGTAGAACTCCCGCCGGTATAGCTCTGGGAGTTGTCAGGGTACACAAGCTGTCACGCCACGAACAAAGCACCCACATCATGTATGTCTTATGAATTCACTAAAAGCAAAAACTGCTGATAGAACAAGCTGTCTGTAGAACAAGCTATAGAACAAGCTATAGATCTATATTAGATAGAACAAGCTATCTTTATCGACCTTTTTTTTTCAAACCCTCATTGAACTTCTGGGAATAAACAATTTTCAGGTCTCATGGAAATCCTGTGTAAAAAAAAAATACATATCTAATCTTGTGGTACGTTAGCGTTATCAGTGAATTGTAGGTATAGCTAAGACGCTGCGAGATTTAGCAGCAGCGGCCCTTAGCTGACATGTTAGCGTTATCAGTGAATTGTAGGTATAGCTAAGACGCTGCGAGATTTAGCAGCAGCGGCCCTTAGCTGACATGTTAGCGTTATCAGTGAATTGTAGGTATAGCTAAGACGCTGCGAGATTTAGCAGCAGCGGCCCTTAGCTGACATGTTAGCGTTAGGGCTGGCCAGTCATGGCTGACTAAGACCCTGTCCCACCTCCCCGTTGGTACCCCCAGTAACAGGCCTAATCTGTCTAACGAAGCAAGGATCCTCAGAGTTCCCAAGGCTGTGGAGACTGCTAAGAAAAACATTGCAACCCCCCCCCCTCTGCTGTTGTGGTGTCACTCAGGGTCTAAGAAAAATAACAGCCGTCATAGCTCGCTCCCAAACCTCAACATCTTCAACGTATCGGCTGCAAAGAACACCAGCTCGCAGTTCCAAGAGAGAAGAAGAAAGGAGGAGAAGGAGGAGGTTGAAGGAGAAGGAGGAAGAAGAAGAAGAAGAAGAAGGTGGTGGTGGCGATGATGATGATGATGATGATGATGATGATGATGATGATGATGATGATGATGATGATGTAGCGTGAAGAAAGATTATCAGAATTCTCCGTATTTCCCAGTGACCTGTGTGATTCTGAGAATTCAAAAGAATGAATGAATAAATAAATGAATGAATGAATGATCTTTATTTTTCAAGGGTAAAGAATTGGGCACGCAGGCCCGTCTTACATTCTGCCCTTCATCACTCCATCTTTCATTCTTCCCACACCCTCGATGGAGGAGAAGAAGAAGAAGAAGAAGAAGAAGATCCTTTTGATAACTGTAAATGCTATTTAAGTAGACGTCACATTTTTCTGCACATCTTTTTTCAAAACGGTAATTTTTTCTTTCCCTTTCTTTCTTCATATCATCATTTCTTGTGGAAACATTAGCAGACTCTGGTGGAACTACAGAGTACCGGTAACTCCTGGTGTCAAATCCTGCTCTATCCGCGTAGACGGTCCTGATCTCCCCCATACCTGGCTTTTTCCCACATCGACACGTTGTCTGACAAGCCAGCGATTGTAGCTACTACACAAAACGAGCCCTAAAACTCTGCGACTTTACCTGGGAGTCGCGGCTGGTACAGTTGCTTGTGAATGATTTCAATAAGAAAAGAAGGCAGCCGTGTTAAACACGTCACCAAAAACCAAGTACCTAAAACAGGTGTGTGCAGTGAAAGCTGGGGCCTGAAATCATTCAACCATAAACAGCTTGTATATGTGTCCTGATTTTGATGACACCTTTCTTAAAACGACTACATATTTATGGACATCCATATTATTTTGTTGTTATTTTGTTATGCTGAAAACTATCCACGAAGACTTATTTTCTGTACAGGATATATACGTATATTCCATGAAACTCCAAGTTTGGAGTAACTATATGCTTGATCCTGCTGTGTGTTCAGGCTATACGTTACAGATGACAACTGGAGCAGTTAAGTGTTAGGTTATGTTGTGTAAGTACGACTTTATGATGATGTGTTTTTTTTAACGTTTTCTCCTGATTTAAGTTCAGCAGTACCCCAGGCACTGACTAGACCGATTTATCCTGACTTTCTTTTTATTCTTGATAAATATTTCTGTGGTTTTTTTTTTTAATATCAGTCTATTCTGGTCGGCCAGGAAAGAAAGGCATATCATACTTGTCTTAAGCTTGGCTCCATATCTCGCAGAAACATGTTATCAGAAAATTTCCCTTTTTTGTCCCCAAGTAGTAAAAGGAAAGGTAAGATTAAACTTACTTGGACAGGTGCAGGGAAGATAAACTTTGATAAATATACAATAATATATTCAGAAAGTGAGAAACGTGAACGAGGAGTAAGAAAAATATTTGACGAACAAACAGCAAGAAAAATTGTAGGATATTTGAACATCTCGGACCGAGTCCTGCTAGCCCAACTGAAAGGACGACCAGTAAACATAACTACTATACAAGTGTACGCCCCAACATCTGAAAGTTCTGAAGAAGATGTACAGCTATTTTATAATGACATAGAGACAGCCCTGAAACACATAAAGTCACATAAAGTTACTATAGTCATGGGTGATTTTAATGCCAAAGTTGGTAAAGGAAGAACTTCAGACATCGTTGGTGACTATGGACTGGGGGAGAGGAATGACAGAGGTTATAAATTAACTGAATGGGCAAGAATACATAGCATGGTTGTAGGAAACACCTGGTTTATACAACATCCTCGAAGACTGGCAACGTGATGCAGCCCAGACAAAAAGACTTTTAACCAGATAGACTACATATTAATAAACAAACGATTTCGGAATGCATTACTGACAACAAAAACCATGCCAGGAGCTGACTGCAATAGTGACCACGACCAATCTGTGGAAAAATTAGAATAAAGCTAAAGAAAGCATGCAGAAAAGTAACAAACATCAAACTGAATACAGCACTCCTTAAAAATGACCAAGATCTGCGAGAACAATACAGAGTTATTATAACAAATAGATACAATGCAATAGCAAAGATAAATAGTATAGATGAACAATGGGAAATGTTAAGAGATTCTATCCACCAAACTGTTAAGGAGATAATACCACTGAAAAAGACCCCTAAAAATAAATGGATGACAGACAACATCTTACGACTGATGGACAAGAGGAGGAGGAGTAAAAATAACCAAGAAAAATATAGCAAGATAAATAAAAAAAAATAAGACGCAGATGCAGAGAACCAAAGGAAGTGTGGTTAAATGAACAGTGCAAACAGATAGAGGACTCTCATAATAAAGACAACAAAAACGTGCACAAACGAAATAGTGAACTCACAGGCAGAAAGACAAAATATACCACAAGATGCATGAAATCAAAAGAAGGTAAAATGTTAATGGGAATAGAAGACATTGTGGACAGGTGGACAGAGTATATTGGTGAGCTATACGGAGGACAAAGACCAGAATTAACACCAGATACTGAAAACTGTGAGGGACCACCAATACTTGAAGATGAAATCATAGATGCCATCAAACACATGAAGAAAGGAAAAGCGAATGGGACTGATAATATAACAATAGAAGAAATAGAGGCGCTAGAGGAGATAGGAATAAAAATAATAACCAAGTTACTGAACGACATGTGCAACAGTGGTTATATGCCCAGTGACCTGCTTAAATCCACGTTTATAGCACTACCAAAGAAACCAAGTGCAAAGAAATGTGATGACCACCGGACTATCAGCCTCTCATGTCACATAAGGAAGCTGCTTATGAGAATTATTATGAGAACAAAAAAAAAAAGATAAAAATGGAAATAGCAGATGAACATTTTGGATTTGTTGAAGGAAAGAGAACATATAATGCCATTTATGATAATAGAAAGAGCTTTAGAAGTACAGAAAGTTCTTTACTTATGCTTCATTGATTACACCAAGGCATTTGACAAGGTGAAACATAATGAAATTATTAAAATGCTTGAAGACATCAATATAGACGGCAAAGACCCGAGTATTGTAAAACATCTATACTGACACCAAGAAACAGCAATTTCAGTTGAAAATAGAAATGGAAAACATCAACCTATAAAACAAGGGGTGCGACAAGGATGTGTACTATCTCCAGAACTTTTTTCTCTGTACAACGAGAATGTTCTAAGAACGATCATCACAGAACCAGGCATAAAAAATGGAGGATACAATATTAACAACCTTCGGTATGCTGACGACACAGAACTGATAGCTGAGAACCAACAAGACCTGCAAAATCTCTTGGATAAAGTGGCCAAAGAAAGTGAACAGAAAGGCCTTATTTTAATCATAAAAAAGACAGGGACTATGGTTATATCTAAGAAACAGAATCCACCAACATGCAGTATAAAATTAAACGGAACTATTCTAAAGCAGGTGCAGAAATTCAAATACCTTGGAGCATTAATAACTTCAAATGGGAAATGCAGAACAGAAATTAAGAACAGAATAGGCCAAGCAAAGACTGCATTTCAGAGAATGAGAAACATATTATGCAACACATTCTTATCAATGAATGTTAGAAAACAGTCCTAAAATGCTATATTGAACGTATCTTGTTATATGGAAGTGAATCGTGGACAATAGGCAAGTCTGCACAAAAATCGTTGGAAGCAGCAGAAATGTGGTTTATTAGAAGAATGTTGCAAATCCCCTGGACAGCAAAAATAACTAATGAAGAATGTATGAGAAGAGCTGGAGAGACCAAAAAAAATCTTATTAAAAAAATAAGAGAGAGACAATGTAACTTTCATAGGACATGCAATGAGAAGAGGGGGCATTGAAAATATTGTAACAACAGGAAAAATAGAGGGAAGAAGAGCCAGTGTAAGACCTAGAGAAATGATACTGGAAAGTCTGACGAGATGGTGTGAGAGGAGATCACCAAATGCATGAAGGATCGTGTACTCTGGAGAAGCATAACAGCCAACGCCAGTCGGCACGGCACCTGATGATGATGATGATGATGATGAAGATTAAACTATCTCTGGCAGGTCGTACAGACAGCCGCGGGTATACGGTCCACTGCCCATATTTTCCGTCATCAGTCGCCACAGTAAGATGTGCTCATCATCACTTCTGACAACCTTTATTTTCCCCACATCCGAGAGGACCCAGGTACCCATTTCTACAGGTGGGTAACTGGGGCGCCTCAATTGGAACTTGAACCAAGAACCTCATCACCAGAGACTAGTTCACTAGCCTATTTCGCCACTGTTTCTAAATAGGAGCAGCTTCATTCGTTTACGAAGCGTACATTTGTGACTTCATTTTCTGTCATATTAAAAAGAAAGAAAAAAAAGTAGGCGCAGACAAAAGGAACAAGGACAAGAAAAGAAAGGCGACAGGTTAGTCTAAGTAAGGATATTATAACAGGAATAAATGGAACACGATATATAGCTGATAGCTGTCTGTCGTGGTGGCACAGACGCCGTCAGATCTGACAATCAGCGACCCATATCTGGCATGCTATGGTTGGCGAACCATAGCTGACCAAGGTCCTATCCCACATCACAACAGGCCTAGTCTGGCTAACGGAAACAGATCGTTGTAGTCTTTACAGTGGTGGACTCTGATAAAGAAGTATTAAACTCTCCCTGCTTTTTTAGCTCCATTCATGCGCAGTAAAAAAAATAATAAATTGCCGCCATAACCCGCTCCCAAGCCGACATGACTCTGTGGCCACAACATCTTTACAGCAGCGACAGCAAAGAACACCAACTCGCGCAGTTCCACAGAGACTGAAGAAGAAAGAAGAAGAAAATAATCTGATTATCACAATGAGATATTAAAGAAAAGAAGCTGTTTATCATAGTGACATATCAAAGAAAAGAAGCTGTTTATTATAGTGACATATCAAAGAAAAGAAGCTGTTTATCACAGTGAGATATTAAAGAAAAGAAGCTGTTTATCACAGTGACATATCAAAGAAAAGAAGCTGTTTATCACAGTGACATATCAAAGAAAAGAAGCTGTTTATCACAGTGACATATCAAAGAAAAGAAGCTGTTTATCACAGTGAGATATTAAAGAAAAGAAGCTGTTTATCACAGTGACATATCAAAGAAAAGAAGCTGTTTATCACAGTGACATATCAAAGAAAAGAAGCTGTTTATCACAGTGAGATATTAAAGAAAAGCTCAAAACAAAATCATTTTTGTAGTTATGTCTATGTTCCCAAGTATATGCATGTATACAAAAATATCAGTTTTACTTCTGCATCCTGGTGTGTGTCATAAAAAATAGTTATATGTACTTCAGGGATTCTCAGAGTGGAAAAGATGAACCCCCCTATGGGGGGGGGGGTGAATTTCAAGTCTTTGGAAAGGATTTTTTTCCGAAGGAGGATTGAACAGGAGTTGTTCTCCCCCCACTGCAAAAAAAAAAAACACTATAAAATGAGTACCAGAGAAATTTAGGAAGGAAAAGCGGCCAGGGCGTGATACTGACCACATGACACTTTCACGTGCCGAAGGTCATGGAAAATACGGGCCTAACACCTCATTCCCCAGTCTGCCTTAAGGGCATGGAAACGGGAATTTTATCTTTTTACCTTATAGTAATATATATGTGTATGTGTGTGTGTGCATGTGCGTGCGTGTGTTTAAGAATCCTTTCTAGATGATGATTTAACATGTAGGGGAGGATTTCTGCCCAGTCTGGGTTGACAAGGAAGATGGCCCGAGGCGCTGAGAAGGATTGGTGTGCTTATTTTAAAACAACGTTTACTGTTAAGACGACTTGGCATCATATTTTTTTTTTCAAAGATTCTTGAAATAATAGCAACAACAATAGCAATCCACAACTAACTGCGGGACTTGAACGCGAAACCCTTTTGTGCAGTCCTTGAACAGAACTCAAGGCGCTGAGCACAGCTACAAATTATGCAGCAAAAGCAACAAACTGGGAATAAACGCGCTTAAAACGAAGAACAAACTACAACTGAGGAAAGCACAAGTGTAAGAACTACACAGCGGTAATATCGTGGGAACTGTGTCAGCACGGCTAGCATAAGTGAGAACTAGCACTAGTGAGAACTATCACAAAGGCTTGACTAGCGGTAGCGAGATTTAGATCGCTGCTGACATTGTTTAACTAAATATTCTAAAGCAGGTGCAGAAATTCAAATACTTTGGAGCCGTAATAACTTCAGATGGGAAATGCAAAACAGAAATTAGGAACAGAATAGGCCAAGCAAAGACTGCATTTCAGAGAATGAGAAACATATTATTATGCAACACATCCTTATCAATGAATGTTAGAAAACGAGTCATAAAATGATATATTGAACCTATCTTACTATATGGAGGTGAATCTTTTTCCAGCTGTGTCTCAGCCGAGTAAATTCTGAAATATTTTTTTTTTTTGCTTATGTTTTTGAACTTAAATACAAGAATACAGGTTGGAAGAATATGTGAACAAATACGATTGACAACCCTAGTACAAGTCATAAATAGGTCATATGAATGTCAGAAACGATGGTTTTCTAACTATAGATGATGTTGTGGTCTGACAACTGCCAGTGTCATATGCATGAAATATCAGTGTTAGCAAACCTCTGCGTTATAAGTAGAAAGCTTTAGGTATCTTTCTGAATGCTTGTTTTCATATCAGTACTCATATCAAAATACATGTTCATACAGACGTCTCCTACTGCTCTCAGAGTACATATATGAGAGAGCTGAAACACGAGGCAGAAGTGCATATTGTTACAGAAAGGAATATGTGACGGGAACAAACGGTGATGAGAAGAAAAGTTGCTCTGTTCCACTTCTACCGAGTATCTGAACTCAAGGACAGTTATAAACACAGTTCTCTCACAAAGACTGTATGTAGAGTACATGATAGTACGCAGACACGTGGATGGATATCAGTTATGATAAAAGCAGTAGCAGCAGGCAGTTCAAGCAACTTCTCTCAGGCAGACATTTCGTGTTAACGAACAAAAACACTTTGGACTAACCCTTCTATGGACGTAGGACTATGTTAGCTCACGAGGTAAGCCATATTTTCTTTTAACTGCACAGAATACATCCTTCTTTCATCTTGACTTGTATGACAGCATAGCTGATAGTGCACTTCTAAGTCTGTGACTTGTTATTCCCATGATGATATTATCTCTGAACATAACTCGTTTTGTTTTTGAAAGGATCTTTTATCATGGGGGGCCTTTGTCTGTAATATCACAGCTGAAGCTATATTTCTAAACAGGCTATCTCTGGCTGTCATTGTCTGCGGCTTCATAGAGCTCCCTTTCTAAATCTTCCATCTTATGGTTGTCATTGTCTGTGGCTTCATAGAGCTCCCCTTCTAAATCTTCCATCTTATGGTTGTCATTGTCTGCGGCTTCATAGAGCTCCCCTTCTAAATCTTCCATCTTATGGCTGCCATTGTCTGTAACATTATAGCTGGAACTCTCCTTCTAAATTTTCGATCTTATAGCTACCATTGTCTGTAATAGTATAATTAAAGCTCTCCTTATAAATCTTCAATTTTATGGCTGTCATTTTCTGTAATATTATTATTAGAGTTGTTCTTCAAAATCTTCGATTGCATGGTTGTCATTTCTTCATACCAGTTGCCCCGGAGAATGCATGTTTCGTATTTTCAAGTGTTTAAACGATGCTTTCTGGTTAAGTTTTATGTAATGTGATACCATATTCTGTCGCCAATGTTTTTACACTTCGAAAATTTTCAAAGTTTGCCTCTGTTTACAGCATCGCTATATCTATACTCTCAGCTTTAGCTGTTGTGTTACACGTCGCTGTTATCAACCTGATATTATGTTTATGGTTCCTTTTTATTACTACAGGTGTATGTTTTAACACCAAGTCTGAATTAACGGAGAGATAAGTCTAGGAAATACTGGAAAAATAACTCTTGGGATCCTCTCAAATCGTTAATTACAAGCGCTACCCAAAAAAAAAAAAAAAATTCTTTGGTCTTTTTTAACAAAGTGAGAAGATTGCTAACAGCTTTCGTGACAGCAGAGCGTTGTCAGGTCTAAAACTCCACGAAGAGTTCATCAAAACTTTACATTACAGGGTGAAAATAAAATACAGAGAGCAGCTCACAGCGCTAGGGTTAACATTTGCCCGACTTCCAGGTCAGCAAATAACTCGTAATCTCCCGAGATCGTTATGTTATCCAGCTGTCGCCTCACTATGAGGCGGCGGTTCACATCAGAGAAATCTGAATCCTGAGTTCCCACGATGCATCTGCATACAGTTCTAGGCTACCTTTGAACGATTAGTCTATGTTGTAATGATATGAAGATGGCCAGACGGTTACATAACACAGAATTGTAGACACTGGTTTATAACATCGAGTTCCAGATGGTGATTTTCTTCTTCTTCTTTTTCTTCTTCTTCTTCTACTACTAATACTTCTTCTTCTTCTTCTTTCTTCTTCTTCAACTTTCCAAACCATTAAGGCTCATGCGATTCAAAACAATAAGGAAGCACAGTTCTGGGTACTCAAACAACATAGTAAAAGCCCCCTATGGCAATTGGTGGCTTGGTTCTTTTCATCTGCTGGCAAACGGTGCAACTCTGCTAGAACTTCTGAGGTGAAGAACTTGTCCTTCTTCTGAAGCTGAACTGGTGGAGTAGAGAGGGAGGAAACTGTTACATGGTCAAGACACTTTCTGTACAGGTGAAACTTTGTCACGTAACGTGTCCTTTACCAGAACGTTGTTCCCTGTCACTGGCTTCCTGAAAGCAGTGCTGTCTTGAGCAAGTCCACCAACATCTCGCCATGACATGTTCAGACTCTCCGTAATGTCCTGAGTCCACTTCGGCGAGGTCGCCCATTTTCCCTTTTGCTCGGTACTGTGTCTTCTGCTACCAGCTTCTCCAAACTGTTGTGTCTCTTGATGTGGCCAAAGTATCTCATCTTTCTAAATTTGATGGTGTTTACAGGCCACACCTAATCCCGTCAATATATCTTTTTTTTAAAAATTTTCCAGGTGAAACGGTAAGATAACAATATGTGCCTGCTTCAAAACTGTCTTCGTTTACAAAAAGTGTTTAATATACAAAGGAAAGGAATCTGGGAAGAAGCAAAGATGACTGTGTCACAGTAATGGTACGGATTATTGGAAACACTCATTCAGAAGCCAACAAGACTCTCTACCAGCGGTTCTCAACGAGGATACAGCTGGATCCCCGAGGAGGGGGGAATTTCAAGTTTCAATAATTACCACCATAAGAGAATGTACAGCGGCGGAAACACTTTCTGGGTGATGATTTAATATATAGGAGAGGATTCGGCTCCGCCTTGGGTTAATAGAGGACCTGGGAAGTTGAAAACCAATGCACCGAAACATCGCATCGTGGTGCATGTGATAGTAGGTTGATGTATTCTCACAGCCTGGTTACTTAATGTAGTGTTGTTAGCCATGGTTCCCATGGTTGGCGAACCTGGCTTGTTTCGTTGGTTCCCTTTAGATAAATCATTATTTATGTTCGAATATTATACCACAGTCTATAACTCTGTGTTAAAACAATATAAAACTATATTGAAATCATCATCTCAAAGAGAGATGATCAACAGTTGCAGGTTAATCATCATATTCCACTCTCAGTCCTGCTTGGCGCCTGTGGTTCAACATCACCAAGACAGCGGTTGCATAGAACAGTAGCCTCCAGTCACGTGATCAAGAATACTTATATGGTCGAAACTACTCAAGAATAGGGATACATATATGCTCGAAACTACACAAGAACAGAGATACTTATATGCCCAAAACTACAAGGACACGAATACTCATATGCTCGAAACTGCACAAGAACAGGGATATTATATGTTCGAAACTACACAGGAACAGGGATACATATATGCTCGAAACTACACAAGAACAGGGATACATATATGCTCGAAACTACACAAGAACAAGAATATATATATGCTCGAAACTACACAAGAACAAGGATGCATATATGCTCGGAACTACACAAGAACAGGGATAAATATATACTCGAAACTACACACGAACAAGGACATATATATATATATATATATATATATATATATATATATATATATATATATATTCCAAACTACACAAGGATAGGGATGCACATATCTTCCAAACTACATACGAATGGAGATACATATATGCTCGAAACTACACAAAAACATGGATACATATATGCTCGAAACTACACAAAAACAAGGATATATATATATATATATTCCAAATTACACACGAATGGGAATACATATATGCTTGAAACTACACAAGAACAAAGATATATGTATATATATATATCTTCCAAACTACACAAAAATAAGTATATATATATATACATATATATATATATTATATATATATATATATATATATATATATATTCCAAACTACACAAGAACAGGGATGCACATATCTTCCAAACTACACACTACATATATGCTCAAAACTACACAAAAACAGGTATACATATATGCTCGAAACTACACAAGAACAGAGATACATATATAAACTCAAAACTACACAAGAACAAGGATATAGATAGATAGATAGATAGATAGATAGATAGATAGATAGATAGATAGATAGATAGATAGATAGATAGATAGATAGATAGATAGATAGATAGATAGATAGATAGATAGATAGATAGATCAGAGATACATATATCTTCCAAGCTACACAAGAACAAAGATACATATATCTTCCAAGCTACACAAGAACAAAGATACATATATCTTCCAAATTACACAAGAACACTGATGCATATATCTCCCAGACTACACAAAAACAAAGATACACACGAGTATATACTTTAAACTACACAAAAACAGGGATACATATAGATATATATATGTAGACCAAGGATCTATCTATCTATATATATATATATATGTGTGTGTGTGTATCCTATTAAGCTTTTACTGTCGTGCTTGGTAGGGTACAGAGGCCCTATTCTTTGCTTCCCAGGCATATGTCCAGGTCCCAGCTCTTACGCAGGGGGTGGGGGTAAGACTGTCACATTATCACAAATTCTTCACTTTTCAGTATCACTTCCCAGCACGTTTCTACCCCCAGCTTTTCTAGGTCACATCCCTCCAGCTGCACACGATCACAGAACACACATATAAACACCATACCTTACCAGCACAGCAGTATCGAATCTCAGAATCATTACAACTTAAAATCTCGAATACCTCCATTGAAGCTTGCGGTATTACATGTTTTTCTTTACAGTTGATAAATTAAATAGCGCTACCAGTAATTTTCTAATCTTTCACGCCACCCAGCAAGCCCCGCTTCCCCTTTCTCTAACATCGTCCCCATAATCAACTCCCTCAACTAGGCTTATCTACAAAACGTCACAGTAAACCAAGTCTAACTCTCCCCACCCCACACACACACACACACAAAGAAGAAACAAAAGCTGTCACTTCAGAATTTAAAGCTCTGTTTCGTGGGAAAGTTGTTTCCCGTAGTGACCAGGGACAAACAAATCAGGCGGATCAGGTGCAAATCGGAGTTCTTAAGCTCTCTTGTTAGTGCTCTTAATGTCAGGTGGTAAATACCTGACTTTTCTGGCGTCTTGGCTGGGATGTGTGCGGAGAATTTAGAGACGCAGTAGATAGATACACCGTTGTTTACCAGTCTACGCGTGAAATCTAATTCCCGCGTGACAGAAATTCCAGCAACGAGGTCACAACAATAACAATATAAATTCATTTTGTTCCCTGTTTTGTTGGGAACGGTCGAAATGATAGAGGGTGTGGCCTCCTGAAATAAAGTTACTGGCGGGTACGGCCTCTTGAAATAAAGTTACTGGCGGGTGCGGCCTCTTGAAATAAAGTTACTGGCGGGTGCGGCCTCTTGAAATAAAGTTACTGGCGGGTACGGCCTCTTGAAATAAAGTTACTGGCGGGTACGGCCTCTTGAAATAAAGTTACTGGCGGGTACGGCCTCTTGAAATAAAGTTACTTGCGGGTACGGCCTCTTTAAATAAAGTTAATGACGGGTACGGCCTCTTGAAATAAAGTTACTGGCGGGTGCGGCCTCTTGAAATAAAGTTACTGGCGGGTACGGCCTCTTGAAATAAAGTTACTGGCGGGTACGGCCTCTTGAAATAAAGTTACTGGCGGGTACGGCCTCTTGAAATAAAGTTACTGGCGGGTACGGCCTCTTTAAATAAAGTTAATGACGGGTACGGCCTCTTGAAATAAAGTTAATGGCGCCTTCTTCTTCTCCTCATTTGTTGCGGTTATGTCCCTTGGATGGTCCTACAAATCCAAGTTCGGTAGACGTGGTTTTTTTTTAGAAGCCTGACTACTTCTATTCCTAATCGCTGAGCCAGTCTACCGTCTGTTCCCAGGCACCACTGGGAAGTAAAATAGGGTCTTCACCGGCTCTGGTTTGCCAGGATCTCATTCAGATACTGCATCTTCTTCCTTCCCCTCATCCGCCCATGATTCTTTACCCTCTAACGTCGCTCGCCGTCCTATAAAGATTCTCACAGGTGCTACACAGTACATGCATCTTCCTTCTAAGGATGAGATTATGCACCTGTGGAAATCTTAAAAACTTTATAATTAAAAAAGAAACGACTACATAACAGGATATCATCACCTTCTAAAATTCATTGACACGAAATGTTTTATTAGCCACTTAAGTATTCCAGTATTCCGGGATGCCATAAATCACAGAATTTGTGAAAATGTTCACCACGTGATGAGTCACCAAGTATGTATCTTCTGTTCATTGAGTTATCACGTTATATGATGATGTTTAACCTTGAACTCATTGGAAAAAACAGTCATTGGTAAAATATTTAGTATATTTGTTGACAAATGACATCAAGAGAATTTTAGACATCTTGTAGGCAAATCACAAGAAGGACATTAGGACAAGTATGGTGATATCAAAGATTATATATGTGTTTGTCGTTATTTACTATATGCCGAGACGACAGACAATGGGGGGTGGGGGTAGAGGGACTATGCTTCTCCACTTTGCGTGGTCCTTGGTATTTCTTATCAGATCATTTGCCTTTCTTTTTGCGGCTCATGTGGTCAGCAAGTTGAAATCTTTTCATTTCAGTTTCTCTTGAGACTTTCAAGTGCGTGTCAGGTCCTTTCAAGCTAAGAATTGTAGGGAACGATGTGAGAGAGACTTCCACGCAAGAGATGGAAAAAGGGGGGGGGGGGGGAATTACAGCAACTTTCAATGTCCCTTTATATGACGCACATCGCTTAGCTTCACCAAGACGTATATTTGTCACCTCAGCACTGAAAGGTATATGAGGAAGGAGACAAGACAAGACAAACCAGGTTCCTTTACTCTATATTCTCAATAAGTATTCCAGATAATACTGATTGTATTTCCTGTTTGGTTTGTACTGGGGGGGGGGGAGGGGGTTGAAGACGCTGCCTGATTGGACAATCAGGAACCCATAGCTGATATGCTAGCGTCAGGGTTAGCGAACCATAGCTGACCAAGACTCTGTCCCACCTCTCCGTTGGTACCCCTAGTAACAGGCCTATACTGGCTAACGGGGCCGAGATCGCCATAGTCCCAGTGGTGGTGGAGTCTGCTAAAGAAGCATTGCACACCCTCTGCTTTTTATCTGTACTCCGGGACTGAAAAAAATAGTTGACATAACCCGCTCCCATGCCGATACGATGCTGTAGCTCAACACCTTCACAGCATTGGCTGCAAAGAACACGAGCTCACAGTTACAGGGAGACAGCACAAGACAAGACAAGTATTAGTTTTCAATGTTCTCAATCTTCTCTGGACATTTACTCTTGGCAGAATTTTAGTGATCGTTCTTGACGTGTTAGCTACACATGAGTGACGACAGTGAGGAGACTAACAAGAGACTGAGTCTTGTTGATATTACATGTTACTTTCACGATTGTTTCTAACAGAATTCTCTCGTGTTCATACAGTTGACTCATCAGATTATTTTAGTATTGCTTGAGTGAACGGTTAAAAGGTTTTTCCCCTCTAGTATAGTCCCGTTTGGAAATCAGCGACACATGCCAGCGTCAGGGTTGGCGAACCATAGCTGGCCAAGACCCTGTCCCACTTCTCCTTTGGTACCCCCAGTAACAAGGCCTAGCATGCCTAGAGGGCAGGGACCACCACTGGAGTGGAACCTGCTAAGGAAGTACTGCTTTTAGCTGCAGTTCGGGGCTGAAAAAATAGCTGCCATAGCCTACTCCCATGGCGATGCGATGTGCCTCAACATCTTCACAGCATTGGCTGCAGAGAACATCAGCTCGCAGTTCCAGAGAGATTGAAGACATGACAAAACGAGACATTATCAAATTCTAAGATGTTTTGACCGTGAAATTCTCTCGCGTTTTCTATGGTCTATGCACAAGAGAAAGAGAATGACCAAGTATCAACAAACCAGTTATCTTTTCACCAAATCTTCTGCTCGCGGGAGCTGCCGCAAGAAATGGGGTAGCGCAACAATGCGAGAATAAATTCATGCTTGACTGCTTTTCTTTTGGTAAATATCTGTACTGTGTTGTAGGTAATATGCTCTTGGCTAGTGCCTCTGTTTGTATAGGACTTTAGCATGCCTTGTCTAACGGGTTTTACTGTAGGCAAACACTCCAGGTAACGCTCGCGACTGCCGGTCATATTCTTTCATAAGAATCTGAAGTGTTTACTGTCCTACATAAATTGTTTCTGTACGTGCGACGAACGAATTCCTCGTTTAGTTCCCCTGTTACACATAATCTTATGAATGATGCTTGAATGCCCTGAGATTTATAGTTTAAACATGGTTTATTCGTGGTTTAAAAACATGGTTTATTCATCCTGTACATGAAAACTGTAAATGTACTGGCTTGAAAGTAGAATGCTGATACGTAATTATTGAGCCAGTATTACTTTATGCTTGTAAGAGATTGGGGCCCCTGATGTAGCGTTCTGTTGCCGCCGCTACCCCGGTAGAGGGCGTGAATGGTTACGAAACCACACGCTCGAGGGTTCTCGCGATATAACGGACTAATGTGAGGTTACGGGGTCCATCACACTCAAGAAGTGGGCCTCCCATAGCTCTGTTTACAGGTTCTGGCCTGGGCTGGTCCTTTTTTATGGGTGCTTTCCTGAAAAGGAGGGGTAGGCTCGGTACAGATAAACCAACCAAAGGTTCACAGTGCTACAGAGCTCCACGTCTTTATTCTTCGAACTGGCTCACCTTTCTGCCTTCTCCCGTTCTCCTCTAGTTTCACTCGTTCTCTCCGGCTTTCTCCCATCGTAAGTTCATTTGGAGTTCAAAATTCTCCCTACTTAAATGCACGGCCTTTTCTTTCATTCCAGGCTCGCCCTTTTCTTTCCCCGCGAATTCTACGTCACGTGACATCTACTATGACGTCATCCGCGTTCTCCTTTATATTTCATGATTGTCTACGGCTCCGTACTGTTAAACTTGCGAAACTTTGAAAGAAATGAAAACGGCACAGAAACTGAGCTGAAACATAGAAAACGGTTTTGGAGAAAGATATTAACACGTGGACGGTTAAAAAAAAAACTAGCATGCTCTTGTTTATTAGGAGAATGTTGCGAATCCCCTGGACAGCAGTAATAACTAATCAAGAGTGTATGAGAAGAGCTGGAGAGACAAAAAAATATTGTCAAAAAGATAAGAGAGAGAGACAATGTACTTTCATAGGACATGCAATGAGAAGAGGGGGCATTGAAAATATTATAACAACAGGAAAAATAGAAGGAAGAAGATTAAGAGGAAGACCAAGAGAAATGGTACTGGACAGTCTGACGGGATGGTGTGAGAGGAGATCACCAACTGAACTGATGGCCTGCATGAAGGATCGGGTACTCTGGAGAAGCATAATAGCCAACGCCACTCGGCACGGCACCTGATGATGATGATGATGACGATGATGATGATGATGATGATGACGACGACGACGACGTTCTTGTATAAACTCCTGAACATCGAAAAACTAGATAAAAGGCATAAAAATTTATCGAAAATCTTACGAGAAGTCAGAAGTTAGAGAGCATGACAATCACTGGAAAACCTAAGAGCGAAGGAAAAAGGGAGGCAACGTCGTGCATCGTGTAATACATAGGAAGAAAAGGCGGCCGAACTTAATGGAAACACCAGGGACCGCACAAAATTATGAAGCCCGATTGCCAACTCCTGTCTTAACTCACATGATTGAAAGAACACAAGCCTGTGAATATTCATTGTGATCTCCACCCACATCTCATAGTAATAAATGAGTCATAATCTAATAGTTACTATATGTGGAGAAAGTGTCATAATCTAATAGTTACTATATGTGGGGAAAGAGTCATAATCTAATGGTTACTATATGTGGGGAAAGAGTCATAATCTAATAGTTACTATGTGTGGAGAAATTGTCATAATCTAATAGTTACTATATGTGGAGAAAGTGTCATAATCTAATAGTTGCTATATGTGGAGAAAGTGTCATAATCTAATAGTTGCTATATGTGGAGAAAGTGTCATAATCTAATAGTCACTATATGTGGGGAAAGAGTCATAATCTAATAGTTACTATATGTGGGGAAAGAGTCATAATGTTACTATATGTGGAGAAAGAATTATAATCTAATAGTTACTATATGTGGGGAAAGAGTCACAATCTAATAGTTACTATATGTGGAGAAAGAGTCATAATCTAATAGTTACTATATATGAGTAAAGAGTTGTATGTCTGTATTTCGGAGGGTTTCTACATGTTGGAAGCAACCATCACTAAAAGATTTCCATCTTTGACCACCGTTATAATTTATCAACCAGAGCACGGGCATATTAAAATATAATTATTTCTTCTTGGCCACACCCACTGCTCTTCCCCTCCGTCTCGTTGTCTCTGTTTGCTGACCCCCTTCCCCACCCCTCACCCCTACCCCACCCCGACACGGAGGCCCCAGTAGTGCCATCAGCCCTCAGTGAGCACGGATCTTCTTCAGTCGTTCTAGATCCTCGCCAAGTTTGTTGCCCAGTTGGGCGCCCGTGAAGAGTGACCATCCTTAATGTCCTTCTGTCTGTTAAGAAACCAGTCAGGGATCTTGTACTGGCAAGGACTGTAACAAGTCTGCCAGCCTTTTCTTCAGTTAATTCCCCTGCTCTTTTCCGAATGTCAGCAAAGGTCTCCTTGTATACAGATGTATCAAATCTACGACCAACGCCCTTAAGAGGTGTAACAGCAACGGATATTTTCCTTCTGCCTTCAATGTTCGTGTTCATGTGCTGAAACTTTTCTGGTAATGCAAGCGACATTGTTGTCGATTGTTAATTCTTTTCGTACGTCATTGTTGCGTGGTTCACGCTCTGTTTCGTTTCCCCACTCCTTTAGTTCAGTGTTGGATTATATTTATATACATTTTGCCATTGTGTTTTCTAGTGTCTTCGTTTTCCTGCTTTCATCAATGTTCTTTTATATTTGCTCTCCTGTTGTTGACAGGTTTCTTTTTCATGCAACCTTGTTTATGTGTTTTCCTGTTTTCATCACCTTCTTCTGTATTTGTTCCCCTGTTTTCCCCATATGTATCCAGTAATAAAAATGTGGATGTTGACAAGCCAGTGGTGGAACAAAAGGGAGGTCAATCTTCCAACGAACGATTTATTTACCCTTGTTATTTATATCTGAACTATAACCTTTCACCTCAGAATAACATTGGCAGGGTTGGTAGAACTTACTCGCTGTGAGAATCAGTGTTCAAAGGGGATAATTAGGCAAAATCTCAATAACATAAACAGCAGCGCATTTCCTAACCAACCCATTTTTTTTTCTAAATTATAGAATAACTTCCTCCCAGTTTCTCTCTGCCAAAATTTCTCATCAAAATGTATTCTGCCAAAGCTTGGATATGAATGCGGGACTGAAGGAGTTAATAGTTTATTTCCTTACTTTTTTTTTCTCCTGCCATCATCCTTTCCACGCTTTGTACCAGCTATTTTAACCCTCTGTATGAATGTGTGTATATATTATATACGCTTTATACCAGCTATTTTAACCCTCTGTATGAATGTGTGTATATATTATATACGCTTTATACCAGCTATTTTAACCCTCTATATGAATGTGTGTGTATATATATATATATATATATATATATACGCTTTATACCAGCTGCTTTAACCCTCTGTATGTATGTGCCACTGACAGCAATTACTGAGGAAAGACGCTGGCGATGGTTGAGACATTTGCTCGGAATGACTGACAACTCACTACCAAAAATAGCACTAAGATGGACACCACAGAGGAACAGAAGTATGGGTAGACCAAAAGAGACATGGAGAAGAACAACAGAGAGGATGTTGAGCAATAGAGGGCTCACCTGGGCAAGAGCAGAAAAAAAAAGGACAAAGGACTGGCATTTGTGGAAAACCCTTGCGAAAGCCCCATGTGCCCTGAGCACTTAAAGCCTAGTCGTTCTGTTCTCTCTCCTCAAGTTGTGATGATTTTTGTCCTAACTAGACGTCGTTTGATTCCATAATTTTATTTTGCTATTTCAAATAAATTAATTTTTATTCAGCGACCGAAATGTATGAAATATTTTTAAGTGACACCTTAACCGCGAACAGGATTTAAATCGCTGGTACACGAGTAATATAAAAGGAATCCGTATTACAAGTAGTAATATAAAAGGAATCCGTATTACAAGGAGTAATATAAAAGGAATCCGTGATACATTCAACGCGACTGTTTAGCTGTGTGTATTGAAAAAAAAAGGATATGTGTTTTATTTCAATTGCGAGGCTGGTTGCATGAAAATTCCGTAATTCATGTAAAAATTTTTTTAAAATAGGATTTTGTTTCTTTAAATCTGAGATTTGCTTTTACAATCCTACCACTCAAATATATTCAGTACAGCTCTAAAGGGGTAAAGACTGCTGTACAAATAAGCTTTTGTTTGAGACAAACAGGGGCAGTTTTGTTCTTGAAATGTTCAATAGAAGCTTTTCACCCAAAACCTAACCATCAAGTTTAAAGCTTGGCTGTTCTTGATTCAAACTGGCGACGTAAATTCTGGTCATATACTTGATGATTAATGGAACACGGAGGAAGTTTCTATGTAGCATGTAGACTTTGCTGCAGCTGATGCAACTAGCAAATGAGGATGGATCATCGCCCTTGCCTGTCCCTACCTTGGGAGTGTGGGACACGGGTAAAACTTCTTCAGTCATCCCTGTTCTGGGATTTGTTCTCTACTTCCTTCCGTGTGCATCCCTTGTATCTGAGGACTTTCATAATTTACTTTCTCCGTGAACTTCCAGGCCTTCTTTTTTTCTATTTCCATCCATGAAAACGGATAGTTGGTGAATGTTATCTGCAAGAGTGTTTACTCCATGGGAAAAATAGATACGTGTCTATGAGAAAAATAGATGTGTCTATGAGAAAAATAGATATGTGTCTATGAGAAAAATAGATACACATCTATGAGAAAAATAGATATGTGTCAATGAGAAAAATAGATACACATCTATGAGAAAATAGATATGTGTCAATGAGAAAAATAGATGTCTATGGGAAAAATAAATACGTGTCTATGATAAAAATAGATAAGTGTCTATGAAAAAAACAGATACATGTATATGAGAAAATAGATACATGTCTATGGGAAAAATAGATAAGTGTCTATGAGACTTAGTTCTATTTCACCGACGACAGCCTGTTCACTGATTTAAGAGAAAAGATGATGATTATCCTCTTCTATTTTTGATTTATTTGTTTTGTTGCTTGTAACCTTTTATGTTAATAAACTCTTTACCTTCCCCCCTCCGCTTTTTTTCGTTTTCGTACACACATAAACAAAGTGGCCACAGTGGGAATTATAACAGTGCTGGTCCTGCTATCCCGATGTTTGATGCACAAATCAAAACAATGAACAAAGACTACACTCATATTCGGGTGATTTCATGTATGTTTCGGGTTTTGCTTCTGTGTGCTACAATACCGTATCGGAAGATAATTTCTCACGTTCTTTAACTTCACTCTGACGTGACCAAAGTTTTCCGGAATGTCTATGTTTTGTAGCCGTTACACAAGTCGTGAAATGGGTGTTGAGAAAGTTTATATAGGAAAACAAGGGGGAGGGGGAGTTAGAAAAGAAACAAGTACGTTTTCCCTAAAACACGCAAAGTCACATGAAGTTACCATAGTCATGGGAGATTTTAATGCCAACGTTTGTAAAGTAAGAACTTCAGACATCGTTGGTGACTATGGACTGGGGGAGAGGAATGACAGAGGTTGTAAATTAATTGAATGGGCAAGAATACACAGCATGGTTGTAGGAAACACCTGGTTTAAATAACATCCCCGAAGACTGGCAACGTGGTGCAGCCCAGACAAAAAGACTTTTAATCAGATAGATTCCATATTAGTCAACAAACGATTCCAGAATGCATTACTGACAACAAAAACCATGCCAGGAGCCGACTGCAATAGTGACAATGACCTACTCTGTGGAAAAATTAGAATAAAGCTAAAGAAAGCAGGCAGAAAAGTGAGAAACATCAAACTGAACATAGAACTCCTTAAACATGACCAAGAACTGCGAGAACAATACAAAGTTAGTATAACAAATAGATACAATGCAATAGCAAAGATAAATAGTTTAGATGAACAATGGGAAATGTTAAGAGATTCCATCCACCAAACTGTTAAGGAGATATTACCACCGAAAAAAAGAAGCCTCTAAAAATAAATGACAGACGACATCTTAGGACTGATGAACAAAAGGAGGAGAAGTAAAAATAACGATGAAAAATATAGCAAGATAAATAAAGAAATAAGACGCAAATCCAGAGAAGCAAAAGAAGTGTGGTTAAATGAACAGTGCAGACAGATAGAGGACTCTCATAATAAAGACAGCAAAAACATGCACAAACGAATTAGTGAACTCACAGGCAGGAAAACAAAATATACCACAGGATGCCTGAAATCGAAAGAAGATAAAATGTTAATGGGGAAAGAAGACATTGTGGACAGGTGGACAGAGTATATCGGTGAGCTATATGGAGGAGAAGGACCAAAATTAACACCAGATACTGAAAAGTGTGAGGGATCACCAATACTTGAAGATGAAATCATAGATGCCATCAAACACATGAAGAAAGGAAAAGCGACTGGGCCTGATAATATAACAATAGAAGAAATAGAAGCACTAGAGGAGACAGGAATAAAAATAATAACCAAGTTACTGAATGACATTTACAACAGTGGTTATATTCCCAGTGACCTGATTAAATCCACGTTTATAGCACTACCAAAGAAATCAGGTGCCAAGGAATGTGATGACCACCGGACTATCAGCCTCTCATGTCACATAACGAAGCTACTTCTGAGAATCATTATGAGAAGAACAAGGAAAAAGATAAAAATGGAAATAGCAAATGAACAGTTTGGATTTGTTGAAGAAAAGGGAACACACAATGCCATTTATGCTTTACGAACACTAGCAGAAAGAGCTTTAGAAGTACAGAAAGATCTCTACTTATGCTTCACTGATTACACCAAGGCATTCGACATGGTGAAATATAATGAAATTATTAAAATGCTTGAAGACATCAATATAGACGGCAAAGAACTGAGGATTGTAAAACATCTATACTGGCAGCATGAAGCAGCAATTCGAGTTGAAAACAGAACTGGAAAATATCAACGTATAAAACAAGGGGTGCGACAAGGATGTGTACTATCTCCAGACCTTTTTTTCTCTGTACAGCTAGAATATTCTAAGAACGATCATCACAGAACCAGGCATTAAAATTGGAGGATACAATATTAACAACCTTCGGTATGCTGACGACACAGTGCTGATAGCTGAGAACCAACAAGACCTGCAAAATCTCTTGGATAAAGTCGCCAAAGAAAGTGAACAGAAAGGCCTTACTTTGAAAATCAAAAAGACAGAGACTATGGTTGTATCTAAGAAACATAATCCAACAGCATGCAGTATAAAATTAAACGGAACTATTCTAAAGCAGGTGCAGAAATTCAAATATCTTGGAGCAATAATAACTTCAGATGGGAAGTGCAGAACAGAAATTAGGAACAGAATAGGCCAAGCAAAGACTGCATTTCAGAGAATGAGAAACATATTATTATGTAACACATCCTTATCAATGAATATTAGAAAACGAGTCCTAAAATGCTATATTGAACCTATCTTGTTATATGGAAGTGAATCATGGACAATAGGCAAGTCTGCACAAAAATCATTGGAAGCAGCAGAAATGTGGTTTATTAGAAGAATGTTGCGAATCCCCTGGACAGTAAAAATAACTAATGAAGAATGTATGAGAAGAACTGGAGAGACACAAAATTTTATCAAAAAGATAACAGAGAGACAATATACTTTCATAGGACACGCAATGAGAAGAGGGAGCATTGAAAATATTATAACAACAGGAAAAATAGAAGGAAGAAGTTCCAGAGGAAGACCAAGAGAAATGATACTGGACAGTCTGACGAGATGGTGTGAGAGGAGATCACCAACTGAGATGATGGCCTGCATGAAGGATCGTGTACTCTGGAGAAGCATAATAGCCGACGCCAGTCGGCACGGCACCTGATGATGATGATGATGATGATGATGATGATGACGACGACGACGACGACGATGACTATGATGATGATGATGATGACAAACTTGACTAGACTCATGTTCAGTCTGTGTATACTGTGAGTTTGCGATATGGGTTATAAAAGCTAATATTTTATGCAGATATACACTTTGCTCCAAAGTGATGGTTCTCTTAGCTTGCGTGTTTCTACACAGTATTGGTGATGATGGTTTAGGGGTCAAGACGCTATCCGTTTGGCAATCAGCGACAGGGTGGAAAAAAGGCAAAGGCCAGGCGTTTGTGGAAAACCCTTGGGGAAACCCCTTGTGCCTTGGGCACTGAAGGTTCAAAGAGAGATTTGGTCACCTCCACATAATAATTAATTATGCTTGCAACGTGTACTTAGTTCACGTTTATTGCTTATACGAATATGAATTACATGTTACAAACATAATTTACTTGATTACATTCTTGCAGTTAAATAACAGTATTTGAATCACGTTTTCTTTCTGTTTCTTTCGTTTATGTAAGTTATGGCAAAATACGAAAAAAAGTACCTAAAACGTGTGGTGAAGGATTAATGCGGTAATGTCTGCATTAAAATAGGTTCTAGCAGAGTAGACGAAGATGTATGGTGCGGTTTAAGAGAGAGAGAGAGAGAGAGGGGGGGGGAGGGGAAAGGTGAAATGATCATGAAAAATAAGAAACCGATATTTCGCAAAAATGCCCTTATCAATGATAATATAGAAGACAAAACTAACAGATAAATACACATATAGAAACACATATAGAAACACATATAGAAACACATATAGAAACACATATAGAAACCCACCTGAGGTCCGCTCTGTTAGAAAACCAGGCACCGACTACTGTGTTATATATGGCACAAAAATGAGAAATAACCACAAAAAAATCTTTTGTAAATGTGTGTGTGTTTTTTTTTCAATGTTAAATTATGATTATCATTTTATTTTTGTGTTCTCAGCTTCCAATTTATTATTATTATTATTATTATTATTATTATTATTATTTTATTTTCCACAGCCCACAGTGATCAGAAGAATGTTACTACCTCTGCTGTTCCTTCTATCTGGGTTATGTGTTATGTGCTCAGCTCAATCAGGTACTCGCAATTTCATTTCTGTTCCCTGAGGTTGACTCGAGTCAAGTTCAGTATCATGAAACTGTGTTGGACTTTATAGGAACACTGAATATGAAATGGTTAAGGCATGTGCTCCGAATGTCTGACAACTCACTACCAAAAATAGCACTAAGATGGACACCACAGGGGAACATGAGATAAGGGTAGACCAAAAGAGACATGGAGAAGAACAACAGAGAGGATGTTGAGCAATAGAGGGCTCACCTGGGCAAGAGCGGAAAAAAGGCAAAGGACTAGGCATTTGTGAAAAACCCTTGCGAAAGCCCCATGTACCCTGGGCACTTAAGGTTCAGAGAGAGAGAGAGAGAGAGAGAGATTTTAAAATGACGATATTGTGTATTATGTAAATCTATACGACGTCCAGATATGATAAGACGTCATCTTCAGATACAACAACTGCTTGTGCTTTGAAATAGGCCATTTTCATTGATACAGCGTGTCAATCATCTAGTTTTACAGCTGGGTCGAAAGGGCGACAAGATGAGCAGAAATAGAATTCACAGCCATGAAACCACGTTTTTAATCCATTCAGTTACTCAGATCCTGGGACAGTTTCTCACATCAGTCAGTCAGTCAGTCATTTGCATATCCCTTGCGGAACACTACCAGCTCTCCTGTAGGCCTCTCGGTTGTAAGCAACATGCCCTGCTGCTGATCCATCCATTTGCAGATTATCAACGATGTTCTGCAGTCATCCTTTCTTTCTTTTTCTCATTATGTACCCTTCCAAGATTCTCCAAATTCTCATGACGTTTAATGTGTCCAAAATATGTAAGTTTTCTCTGTTTAAAATTTCTCAGATATATGCCGATAATCTAGAATCAGTCTGAGAGGGCTTTTGCTATTGGATCCCGCGTCCAAAAAGTACTCTCAGGCAAAAGTTAACAAATGTAATTTAACCTTTTCATATTCTTTGTCACATTTCAAGGATTTTCTCGGGTTCTTATGCAAACCACTTTCTGGTGCGTAAATGCTGCATCAAAAATTATTTGTAATCCCAGTACTAAGTAAAGAAGAACTTTATAAAATTAGCTTATGCCAAAGTAATTTTCATTGTTAATTATATATAGGAAAATTAATTTGCATTATTATCATTACTTTTTACATTGCATATTTCACTCATCACTCATCTCTCTTTCTCTGAACCTTAAGTGCCCAGGGCACATGGGGCTTCCGCAAGGGTTTTCCACAAATGCCTGTCTTTCGCCTTTTTTTCTGCTCTTGCCCAGGTGAGCCCTCTATTGCTCAACATCCTTTCTGTTGTTCTTCTCCATGTCTCTTTTGGTCTACCCTTACTTCTGCTCCCCTGTGGTGTCCATCTTAGTGCTATTTTTGGTAGTGAGTTGTCAGTCATTCGGAGCACATGTCCCAACCATCGCCAGCGTCTTTCCTCAATAATTGTTGTCAGTGGTTTCATCTGCATTTCTGCCAATAAGATGTTATTTCTTATGGTGTTTGGCCAAAATATTTTTTTTAATTCTACGTAAACATTTAGTCTGGAAAGAATTCAACTTGTTTTCTATGGTTTTGGTGATTTTCCAGCATTCACTTCCATAGAGTAGTACACTTAGAACATTACTCTTAAATATCCTGATTTTCATATTTATGCTTAGTTTATTTGATTTCCATATATTCTGTAGCATTGCAAAAGCCTGGTTTGCTCTAGTAAGTCTGCTGTTGATGTCCTCTGTGCTGTCTCCATTTTCTACTACTCTGCTGCCAAGGTATACAAATTCGTTGACCTCCTCCACTAACTTGTTATCTACTCTGAGTACATTTCTGTTGTTCACATTTTGCTTCATTAACTTTGTCTTTCCTACGTTGATCTTTAGTCCTATGTTGTTTGCATTCTGGGTTAACTTGTTTATTTTATCTTGCATATCTTTGTGACTCATCACTCATAATATAACGTAATTTCATTCACTTTGTCTTGTTTTGTCTCCTTCCTCGTATACCTTTCGGTGTTGAGGGAACAATTAGGCCTCGTCATAGGGCTCGACGATTTGCTTCATATAATGGGATATTCTATGCTTCTGTAACTCCCTCTCTCCATCTCCTGCGTGGGTGACCTCTTCCTCTATTACCTACAAATCTTAGTGTGAATGTTGTCTGTGATATACTGTCTGGTGGTAGCCGTGTAACATGGCCAAACCATTTGACTCGCTGTTTCTGGGCATAGTGAAATACTGATGTTACTCCAACCTTTGCTCTGATGGTGTAATTTCTTATTTGGTATCTTCTTGTCACATTTAGTACTCTCCTTAAACATCTCATTTCTGTCGTGATGTTTTTTTTCCTTCTGTTTTTGGCTGTTAGTGTCCATGTTTGACATAGAGAGTGCAGAGTTGGGAGGGAAAATATGTTGTACAATGCCATTTTTGTTTCATTTGTGATGTATTTGTTTTTCTGTAAAGGAGCCAGATACAGTAAATCAAATCAGGTCATTGGACAAATGCCCAATGACCTGGTTTGCTTTATTGCATCTATTCTCAGTCTCAGCGTCAATTTTCCCTGAGGATGATACTGTGCTATCTAGATATTTGAAATGTTTCAACTATTTCAAGGGCTGGTCGTCTAAGAAGATCTTGTTCGGATTTCTTCTCTCGCTATGGTCATGACTTCCGTTTTTTTTTTTTTTTCAGCACTGATTTCATATTGTGACTTTTACATCTCCTTGCTAAAGTATCCACGTTCTGCTGTAGGTCTTTTTCTGATGTAGCTATAAATGCTTGATCGTCAGCGAAAATGAGTTCATTTATGGTCCTCCTATTGGATATGCCTTCTGGAAAGTGTTGTGGGTTTATCGGCATTGTTTCTAGGGTTGGGCTGTTGGACAGCTTTGTGGTATGTATGTTAGCTTCTCTGCAGATGTTGTCAATGCATGCTGTGAATAGTAAGAGAGATAGTACACAGCCTTGCCTCACTCCAGATTTTATGATGAATGGTTCAGAGTGTCCTGCATTTGTTCTAAATGTACACTGGCTGTTTTTCGTATATGTTTTTGTATAGGTTGATCAGATGTGTACTAACTCCATAATGCTGTAAGATTTCCCACAGTTTATATCTATCTACTCTATCAAATGCTTTTTCTTGATATACGTAAGCTATGTCCAGTATTGTATTTCACTCACCAGTCATGATATAATGTAAGTGAAAAAGATAATATACACGTAGCAGATCTTCATGTCCAGAAAATCAGTGAGAAAATGTTAAATATTTAATTATTTTTGGTAAGGATCATCATCACTGCATTCCAGAAAATTGGTGCTCTGATCACATCATCAGCATATTCTTCCATGTACAGAGACACATTTAGAGAGTACACATTTAATCTAAGATGAATGTCCCAGTTATGAACTAACAAATATAGGTTAGTGACCTCTTGAGCTGAAAATAATGTTTGCTACAATAAGTATTTACTTCATTTTTGGTTTTGGTTCATCCCTTTCTCTCTTACGATGCAGATCCATGTAGACCGACCGATGGCAAAACTGAAGTGTTCACTACAGTCTCAGAGAGTGCTAAGATAGGTGTGTACTTGACCCTACGTGTAACTGCATCTGTGTATGATTATTTGTGTATGTTCTTACCTGTGTGTGTACTTGCCTGTGTGTGTACTTGCCTGTGTGTGTTCTTGCCTGCGTATGTCTTTGCCCGTGTGTTGTTTGCATCTGCTCTTGCTTGTGTGTGAACTTGCTTATGTGTGTTCCTGCCTTTATGTGTTCTTGCCTGTGTGTGTTCTTGCCTGTGTGTGTTCTTGCCTGCGATTGTCCTTGCCCGTGTGTTGTTTGCATCTGTTTGCTCTTGCTTGTGTGTGAACTTGCTTGTGTGTGTTCTTGCCTTTATGTGTTCTTTACCTGTGTGTGAACTTGCCTCTGTGTGTTCTTGCCTGTTGTGTTCTTGCCTATGTGTATTCTTGTCTATGTGTGTTCTTGTCACTGCACTCTAGTCCATAAATCATGCATTTCTTCAAAATAATGGCCTTTTTCTTCTTCTTTAAGCAGCAATTGAATTCAGCAGCTTTCTTAGCCATTGAGGCTCATTGTTAGAGACAAGACACGCCTCTATTCTTCTCTGTTCTTATCTTTCTTGCCACTTGTTGATACCATGTGCAGATATATTAGGTTGTTCTCTTGCCACCATTGTGTAGGTGTGTCTCTTGATCTGTCCCCTTTCGTCACTTCTGTATAGGCCATCTTTATTTATCTATCCTCCTCAATTCTCTCTAAATGCCTGAGCCATCTCAGTCTGTTGTTTTTCATAATGGCTGTTATAAGGGGAGAGTTAAACAAAGCATTTCTCAAATACAGTAATTCTCTGCACTTCCCAAGTATAACTGATCTGTGTCGTTATCTAGTACAATGGCCCCTTGTACTTTTCCAAAAATTATGATTCCCTGTTCTTCTGAAATATCATGGCCCCCTGCGTTTCCCCAATATAATTGCTCACAGAACTTCTCGAGTACAATATTTCCCTCCAACTTTTCATCTAATTTATCTTCACTTCTTCTCAACATGATCTCACGACGCAGGTAATCAATAAGGAATCTCTTAATATCTCAAAGAAAAATATACTTTTCTTTACATACAGTGCATGAACTGCCTAGATTGCTCCATCGTCTTCTTCTGTTTTAGCAGCTAGGTCATGCTATATCCGGAGTCACGCCAAGGTAAACATTGCATGGTTTTTGTTTATCTCTCAGCTCCAGTACTGCAAGCTCACGTCAAATGGGCAGGATGTTCTTGAAGAATATATTCCTTAATATTTTATATACATCTCCTGACATAGTTGTTGAAAGTTTGTATTTCCTGTCTTGCAGGTGATGAGATCTACGCACTCTTAATCCCAGGAAACAATTCCGTCATCTCGCTAACATCAAGTACCAGTGACACGCAGTTTCGATTTGATTCTGTGACAAAGAAAATCATTGTCAATGGAGTCCTGGATGCAGAAGCAAGCACACAGTCACATCAAGTGATCGTCACCTGCAAAGAGAAGGCCACAAACAGAGAGGTTACTACTTACGATGCTCCGATCATGAATTTACTTCATGTCCAAAAGTGTAAAAATATCGGTTATATGGGCTGATGAATGAACATATGGATGGAAAGATGTAAAAAAAAATTGCTGGATGAACAAATGGATGGATGGATAGATTGATTTGACTGATTGATTGATTTAGCACATATCACATAAGCTTGATCAGGAACTCTTTCTGTTTATGTCTAAAATTTAAACAAAGGCAGGATCTGGTGTAAAAAAAAAAAAAAGGTCGACCACATGAAACTCTAAAGAGGACATTGTTAAAAGAGGCCAAACTAGTAGGCATAAAATCCCTTGATGAAAAGCTCGCCGAAAACAGGAAAACTTGGTGAACTACCTTGTGAGCTCCATGTGTGTTGTTTAACAACACAGAAAGGATGTAAGATGTAAGAAGGATCTGATGTGCACAGTAACAAAATATACATCTGTGACAGTTATAATGTTTTTTGGGGGTGAAGACGAACTATTCAAGCAGAATGAGACAGCGGTCAGCTACTCATAGCTAAATGTTAGCATCAAGGTTGGCACATCATAGCCAATCAGGACAACTGTACCCCCCTAAAAACAGAAAATAGTCGGCCAAGTGAATAGGATCTCAGTTGGAAGACTAACCTAGTCATAAAAATGTGTCGAACTGAAGTCAGTTCCGTTAGGCCAAAAGGCATACAAATGCAATATAGTGCAGTCAATGCCCTTTTAAGAAGAAGAAGAAGAAACAATGAAGAAAAAGAAGAAGAAGAAGAAGAAACAATGAAGATGAAGAAGAAGGAAAAGAAAAAATGAAGAAGAAGAAGAAACATTTGTACTTCTAACTTATTCATACAAAAATGCAGCAAAAAGAGAGGAAAAAGGAAAAGAAAGAGAAAGTTATATGCTAGTTTGTTTTTTTCTGGTGACCTAGATCTGTGTAAATTGACTAGCACTGACACAAATATATAAATCAGTTACATTGGAGCAACAACAGAATCAGCTATTTCCTAGAATATATCTCAGTTCTTTGGTATTACTTTCAGCTAAGAATCACGGTGAATCTCCTGGTCACAGATGCTAATGACCACAGCCCTGTGTTCACCAGCAATGTCTACAATGTGACAATTGGAGAAGTGAGTGGTTTTTTTTTTACTACCAGTACTGTCACAAATTTCATTTCACCATCCAGTGTTCGAATTCTCAGCTTATACAGGTAAATGTGTTAATAATAATAATTATTATTATTATTTTTCATATTAGAAAATGGTAGATATTTGATGTTAACATAATTTACCAAGCATCAAATTTCTGAAAAGCTTTTCACTTGGCTTATTCTACCAATATTTGTTTTCTTTATCTGGCCACAGTAGCACCAAAAAAAAATGTTTATATTGCGAAGTTTAATCTCTTTGCACTTCCATCTTTTGTCTTTAGTTATGGCCTCAAATGAAACTGCATATTTATACAGTTATATTCCCAGGTCTTGGAGTCTTTCAAGCAGTTTATCACAGTTCTTATGGCTGATGAAAAAAATCTCTAATGGATTCATTTCATTCACTTATTATCATGTCCCTTGTGGAACTTTGCCTCCCTAACAGCTCTCTTGTAGGCCTCAAGTGTAAGCAAGATGCCCTGCTGCTGATGTATCCATAAACAGATCATCAACAATGTCTTTTGCCATCTTTGCTTTGGTCCTCCTTTCTTTCTTCTTCCAATTATGTACCCTTCCAAGACTGTCTTCTCTAAACTCTCATGACATATAATATGTCCAAAATATTTAAGTTTTCTCTGTTCAGTCTTTATTAACCAACCTTTTCAATATTAAATTCCTGCAGTATGGATATATTTCTTCTTTTCACATCTTCAGATATCATGGACACAAAAAAACAACAAATATATCCATACTACAAGAACTTAATATTGAAGAAGGCTGGCTAGTAAAGAGTAATAAACAGAGAAAACTTAAATATTTTGGACACATTAAATGTCATGATAATCTAGAGAAAACCGTCTTGGAAGGGTACATGACAGGAAAAAGAAAGAGAAGAAGACCAAGGCGAAGATGGCTGCAGGACGTCATTGATGATCTGCAAATGGATGCATCAACAGCAAGCCATCTTGCTCACAACTGAGAGGCCTACAGGAGTGCTTTTAGGGAGGCAAAGTTCCACAAGGGACATGCAAATGAACGAATGAACATCACAAGACATATCTTTTCTTTTTTAACTGCAGATGACGGAAATAAACACTATCATCCGGACAAGCGTCTCTGCCACAGATAAGGATGCTACGCCTGATTTCAATCTCATTTACTACAGTGTCATAGATGGTCCCTATATGGTAATTTTTTTTTTCCTCTGATGCTCATTTGCTTTCATCTCAAGCGTAGCCTCACATTCTCATCATTTGACTTTTACACAAAAATCCTTTTCCCTTTGACACACTAACAACCATGTGTACACAGTTTCCCCCAATCTGCCCTGCTATGCAGGCAAGTATTCTCATCTTTTGTCTTAGCACAAGACTGTCCGGTAGCAATTTTTTCAAGCTGGGATAACTAGGTTATAAAGGAACTGGATATGACTCACCCTTCTTGTGAAAAGAAGCTCCTCAAATATCTACTCTACATTTGATATATCTCTGTATAGTAATCTACCACAACATTTTAATTTGTCTCAAAAATGCTGTTTACTCGTCTTGTCTTCTGTCTCCATGTAACTGCAAGCTGGTGTTCTTTGTACCCAGTGCCGTTAAAGTGTTGAGGCACAGCACTGTATTGGCATAGGAATGGGTTATAGCAGCTATTTTTCAGTCCTGGATTGCACCTAAAAAGCAGGGGATATGCAATACTTCTTTAGCAGACTCTAACACCTATGGTGATCTCTGCTACCAATGGAGGGTGCTGTTACTGGAGGGTGCTGTTACTGGAGGGTGCTGTTACTGGAGGGTGCCGATGGAGAGGTGGGACAGGGTCTTCGTCAGCTATAATGGTTTTTATTAGAGATGATAACAAAGGTAAGTGTGTGTGGCAATTTACTCGTGGAGATTCTCGAATTATCTGATCTAAACAGAACCAACTGGTGGTTAGATGAGCAAAAATACTGAATAATGCAAAAAATTACCATGACTGAATAAGAGCATAAAATAAGTCAAAGATCAGCACATATTAAAAAGTAGATTTTATTACTACATATAGTCACTGAATCATGGTGTTAACAAGAAATTGTATTAAAATATGCAAAGAAGAATTCAGTAATACTATGCTATACAGACTGTACAAATAATCACACACACACAAATTCATTTGCAATCTTTTACATTGACTCTCCATTTTCCAGTCATTTCAGAGCTTCACGTTTTGTTTTTTCATTGAAACAGACACTTTCTTTCTTTTTATACCCATCATTATGAGCCAGTTAAGAAAACAAAATATAGGTTATATACCTTGGAACCGACTTACCAACCCCACAACTAAATGTCAGCCTAGATGAAATTACATTGCATGAAACTGAAACAGCAGTGAATTTAATGGCTAACAACAAAGCTGCAGGTGAAGATGAAATAACACCCGAAATATTAAAAGCTATCAACAGAGACAACATGAGACAACTATAAAGAATGTTTAATAAAATTTATAAAGAAGAAAAGGTCCCTTCTAGATGGAGAAAAGGAATCATTGTTAAAATACCAAAAAAAGGGGCAATCTTAGCTACTGTAACAATTGGAGAGGAGTAACCTTAGTATCCTTTGTGTCAAAAGTATTTAGCAAATCATTTTGAAAAAAACATAAAGATATAGTGGATAGCGCAATGAGAGAAGAACAAGCAGGATTTCAAAAAGGGAGAAGCTGTCTCAGCCAAATCTTTACTCTAAGAATAATACTTGAAGAACATATTGAAAAGCAGAAACCATTAATACTGAACTTCATAGACTTTAAAAAGACATTTGATAGAATACACAGGGATTCATTGTGGAGAATTTTAAGTCTATATGGAATACCATCTAAAATTGTCAACATCATTAAGGACCTCTACATTAGATATGTTTGTGCAGTCAAAACAGAAGAAGGGATGAGCAAATGGTTCCTGACTGAAACAGGCATGAAACAAGGATGTATACTGTCTCCTTTGGTTCTTGGAATTACAATAGACTTCATGATGAAAAAATGCTGCACAAGTAACACAGGTAATAATTGGGTACATGGGACTCAACTGGAAGATCTTGATTTTGCTGATGACATAACTCTTATCAGTAACAATGTGAATTCCATGCAAGAAAAAAACAGATATCCTGTCTTCACAGGCTAGAAAAATAGGACTTGAAATTAACAAGGACAAAACAAAAATAATGAAAATTCCCATTAATCAAAATGGAAAAATACACATAGAAGGGACAGATATTGAAGAAGTCAGTCAATTTGCATACCTTGGCAGCCACATAGAACAGGATGGTGACACAAAATGGAAGTTAGAATTGCAAAAGCAGCATTGATTTTCAAGAATCCTGAGAACATATGGAATTCAAAAGTTATAAGCACAAAAACCAAGTTAAGATTATTCAATTCGAATGTAATATCCACCATCATTTATGCATGCGAAAGCTGGAAAACAACTAAAGAAATAGATAATAAATTAGAGTCTTGTGAAAACAAATGCCTAAGGAAAATACTTGGCATCAAGTGGAACAAATTCAAGAACAATGAAGAGAGACAAGACTGATGAATGAAAAACAATCAGTCTCATGGCTGATCAGGAAAAGGAGATGGACATATGTTGATCATGTGATGAGAAGAAACGATCAGAGAATCCCAAAACAAGCTATCAAGTGGAATACAACAGGATGAAGAAAAAGAGGCAGACCATATTAAAATCTAAAGAGGACATTGTTAAGAGAGGCCAAATTAATAGGCATAAAATCCCTTGATGAGGCTGAAAAGCTAGCGGAAAACAGGATAAATTGGTGAACTACCTTGTGAGCCCTATGTGATGTTTAATGGCACGGGAAGGATGTAAGATGTAAGTAAGGATCTTTCCATGACTATATCAGAGAGTGTAAGATAATCAAGACTTTATTGTATATCATTATTTCTACATACAAAATAGTTCGTTATTTTAGTGTGCTATTTACTGACTTTCTTCTTATTCTTCATCTTCTTCTTCTTCAGCTTTTCAAGTCCTTAAGACTCATTGCTGCAGATAAAATTCACCTCCGTTTCTCTCTATTCCTAATCTTCTCTCTCCAGTTGGTGACACCAATTTCCTTTATATCCACTTCTATGTTTTGTCTTTCCATTTCTGTCTTGGTCTTGTTTCCTCCATCTTTTGTACATACTTAATTTTCCTTTGTCTGTTCTCTTCCATTCTTTCCACATGTCCCAACCAGCAAAATCTGTTCAGTTTCAAGACATTTATAATTCTTTTTGATTTAAATAAGCTGTTCAGTTCAGTGTTCTTTCTAGCTATCCATTCTCCACTGTTGGTATCCTTTATGAGCCCAAAGATTCTTCTTAGGATCTTGTTCTCAAAGACCTGTAATTTTTGTTCATTTTTCTTTGTTGTGCTCCATGTTTCTGATCCATGCATGATGGCTGGTCTTGTTATAGTTTTGGTTCAAAATATCATTACAAATCCTTTAACAAACTTCTTGGAATCCTCATAATAATTGCTTAATTAATGGGTGGTGTTTCTTTTTTCATCTGTTGCGAGCTCAGATGAAGCCACATTGTGACTGAAGAACTACTTGTTCTCATTTCAGGAT
Source organism: Achatina immaculata (assembly GCA_009760885.1). NCBI lineage: Eukaryota > Metazoa > Mollusca > Gastropoda > Stylommatophora > Achatinidae > Lissachatina > Lissachatina immaculata. Next base: position 12,619,285 of record CM019707.1, read on the forward strand.
TATTTCCTCATCGCAAATCCTCTGACTCCAGACTTGACTTTGGCTAAATCACTGGATTATGAGACACTACCTCAATTTTATATCACCATCATGGCCAAGGTAAGCATGTACTGCTCTCATAATTTTGTTGTTATCCATGATATGTTCCTGATTTATTGTAATGGGCATTGTAACAAGATGGATAAGAAGTGATAATTAAAAGATGAGAGATGACTGAGAGATTGTCTTCATAAAATACTGGAATTCAGCAGGGGCTTGAGAGGTGACTCTGAGAATGTTGGTTTGATAAAACAGAAGAAGGATGAAAGAAAAAGAAAAGATACATCAAACTGGTCAAAAAATTTTTTAAATAATGTAAAAAAATATATATCAGTCTCAGCTTTATGTGAAAGAAGAAGAAAAAAAACATGAAGAAAGAGAGGAAAAGAAAGAGGGGATGATTAGTTATATGAAGCAAACAAAAGGACTTAAGAAATGAAAGAAGAAGAAGAAGGAGGAGGAGGAGGAGGAGAACAAAACAACAATATGATGATGATGATGATGACAGATAAAAATGAGCAGAAGAAGAAAGTTAGATGAAATTAAAGAAAAAGGAACAGAAAAGCAAAGAAAAAAAATGTAGAGGAATTAAGCAGAAAAAAAAGAAAGAAAGAATATATAGACAAAAAAAAGATGAAAAAAAAAGAAACAAAAAAACAAAACTGAAACAGTTATTTTTCAATTAAATGGTCAACATTGTAATCTAAATTTGATCTTTGGCTATGCCCACGAAACTTTTGGATAAGTTTTGCAAAGACTGTGTTACATACTTTGAAATATCTAGTACTACTTTTGTCATAGTAAACAGTGCAGTCTACAATACAGTTTTATGTAGTTATGTTCATTTACATGTGATGTAGCTATTAATTAAAATTGCCAGGATATATAGTGAAAATATGAAAAGTTAGAGAACTTGACAATTACTGAAGAACTAAAACAAATAGAACAGAAAGATTGGACTGACCAGGTGACAGTAGAAAAGACAGGTAATTAATTTTATTACAAATAACCTAGGATCACATGAAATGAAGAAATATGATTGGCACAGGGCATTGGCATACCACCTAATGATTGAAAAAAAAAACCACTGTTGTACTGAAGTCATTCCTAGCAAGTCTAAAGCCACTTTTTCAGCTCTCAAGTTGAGTTTAAATTGAGTCTTCAAAGTATCTGAAGTCTGGGTCAGTTTTTAGTCAACTGATTCAAGTCTGCAACTCTAAAATGAAGTATGTGTTATAAATACAATCAAATTGCAGTTTGTTTATCTGTATTCTGTCTATATTAGTGTTACTATTTCTGTAGTTACTGATGCTCAGTATTTTTTATACAGCTATGTTTATCAATACCAGATTGTACAAAGTAATGTGTTCCTTCATATACATTTTTCATTATGCAGTTAATATTGATGCACATTGTTAGAGGAATACATTCATCTCTAAGCTAGCTTCTTCTAGAAAAGTGTCATAAAACATAAAACAATGCAAATTTTAATCATGGCCATCTTGTAATCTCAGGACCAGCCCAAGAGTGGAACTGTCCAGTTCAGTGCCACCTGCAAGCTGGTCATTATTGTTGAAGATGAGGATGACCAGTACCCAGTATTTAATAGCTCTCTCTATAGAGGTGTCATCACAGACAAATCTGCTGTGGTAAGTCTTTATCACCATCACAATTTTTTGTGGTAAGTCTCATATAGCAACACTGACTTTCGTGGTTGTTCTTACTATGCCATTACCTGGAGCATTGTCATCTTGTAGAATAATTTCAGAGTAAAATAAGCATGAAGGCAGAAGGTTTTAAGATGTATGGACTTTGTCCTTCCTCTGGAGTTGATTGAAAGACCTGAGAGGGGGAAAGTCAACATTGGCAAGGTTTTGTATGTCAGTCGTCCAGGTGAGACAGAAAATTTAACTGCCTGTACAAAACTATCTTAAAAGATGTTTAAAAATGCCATTATAGTCTAAAATGTGCAATTTTAAAACTTGGCACTCTATTGCTGACCTATTTATAATGTGTGTGGCTAAAGTGCAGCTTATCTGTCATGCAGGGATCTGTGGTTCAAGTCACCCCAGCAATATTTGCATATGACCCTGATCCCACATTACATGCCAAAGTGTTTTATTCTTTCCATGGTAAGTTTTTTTCTATAAAATAATTTTACCCTTTGTAATGTTCTTGTAAGTTGTTAAACTGTTGTTGCCATATCTTTTTTTAAAAATTTTGATTATCTGGTTATGGTGTTATAGATGCATTTGTTCTTAGCCAAACTGGTTTTTTTTCCTGTTCTTGGTCACATTACTCTTGTTTCTTTTTTTTTTTCTCCCACTATTTGAAGACCAAAATGTGCCTGCTAGTCAAATGAAATAGCCTAAGAAGACAAGATCTATAATTCTACTCATTAAGTATATTTAAGAAAAACAATATTAAACATCATATATAAATGGATAAGGGCATACTCCAAGTCATTGATGTGCAGATATACGACTATAAATGAAGAAGAACAAGAAGGTTATATTATTCTTGTTTTTATTTTTTTTTTTTTTCACACACTGATTTATTTAATCTTGCAAGAACTTCTTATAGTCTATGGTTTTGAAATCTCATAAATTTTCTTTGTCATAGATATTTGTTACTCTTTTTTTAGTTTTAACTGTTTCAGCTATGGAGTGTCTGAGAAAGCTCGGAGTTTGTGTTTTGTTTTTTTTTTTCCATTTTATTAATGTTATCATTTGCTTATGATTTACTTTCATATTTGATTCAGCACAGACATTTGCTAATGGATAATATTTGTATGAATAGAGGATATACTATCCGAACAGAAGAATATTGTTAAAGTTCTCTGATACACAATTATATATTTAAATAAGGTAAAAGGTTAAAGGTAAACCCTGTCATGCCTTAGAAGCACATAGGGATATGGTGTTAGTGCCCATATTATCCTTGACCTTGTGTCACACTAAAGGATGAAGTGGTGAGCATCATCTTTCCTTCCCCAACTCCAGAAGAAGTCAGGACCCGTTTCTACAGCTGGGTGACCTGGACAGCTCTGGCCAGATTCGAACCCTTAACCTTTGCCATGACAGACTAGTCACTAACCATTTTGCCACTCAGTCACCCATATATTTGAGTATCACATTCTTAATATCTCTAAACCCTCTTGTCTGCCTGATAGTCTTATTTTGATACTCTTCTTGTTGGTCTCTATGAACTTAATCCCTGAATGTTGCTTATACTGTCTTTTTCTGCCATTCTTTGTCATTTATTGGCAGTTTTTTTAGTGTCTTCATCATCCCTGAATGTTTATTTGTCATTTCCTGCCAGTCTTGGTCACAGTTGTTTCATGGTCTTCCTCATCCCTGAATGTTTATTTGTCATTTCCTGCCAGTCTTGGTCACAGTTGTTTCATGGTCTTCCTCATCCCTGAATGTTTATTTGTCATTTCCTGCCAGTCTTGGTCACAGTTGTTTCATGGTCTTCCTCATCCCTGAATGTTTATTTGTCATTTCCTGCCAGTCTTGGTCACAGTTGTTTCATGGTCTTCCTCATCCCTGAGTATTGTTTATATTGTCCTTTTCTGCCACTCTCGATCACTTATTGACAGTTTTTTTAAGTGTCTTCTCTGTCCTCTCATCTTACATCTTATCTGTCTTATTTTTCTTACCTGTCCATTTCTTTTATCTATTTATAATTCTGCTTGTAAATGTCATTACCACTGGTTATGTCTTCTTTATATAGATCAAAGTTTACATTTTTGTGTCATGTGCCAGGTTTAATGTCTGCTGTATGTGTGTAAGGGTTTATGCATGTGTGTCAGACTTCATCACATAATTTTGAAAAAAAAAATTTACCAAATCCAGTTGTAGCATGATTTTTCTGATCACACCAAAGGATCAAGTAGCTTACCAAAGTGCAATAAATTGTGTTTAAGGAATGAGAATGTGAATCTCAATAAATAAAAGTCAGATAAGGTTTTTAAACTACGTAACCACATTTATTTTTTAAATGCTAGAGTGCTTCAGCAAGTCTCTGAAAACTGCTAAGCATGCAGAGGCTTCATTATTTTATCGGTGATTGCATTAACAGGCAGTCACTGGTAAATTACCAGTTGGAAAAAGAAACGCTGAAAAATTTGGAACACAATAATTAGTGTATAAGTATATAACTATACACGACGCACTGCAGTAAAGCTGTGATACCAGAATGTATAAAATAGGAAAAAAGTAGGAGCAGCTTTATTACTTAACGATTACAAAGTTGTGACGTTTCGGCATGAGCCTTAATCATACAAAAACATACAGGATGAAGAAATAAAGTATAGATTCACATGAATACTAAAAAAAAAAAAAATTTTTGTAAAAGAGTACTTAGCTGTAAACTGCAAGGTGTGGCTTGTCCGGGGGTGTGTGTCAGGAATGGATCTAGTGGGACGTGGAGGCTGTTTAAATAGAGACCTGTGACATGTGGTCAGTGGGTTGTAACTGGGGGGTGGTGGATGGGGAACCGGGATGGGGAGAGAGAGTGATGCAATACCGACCTAGCTAGGAGAAATTGAAACAGATGATTGGGGAAGAGGGGTTGCAGCGAAGAGGGGTTGCAGAGAAAATAGCGGGGTTGCAGAGTGATGCTGTGAGGAAGTTTGAAAAGTAAGAAGGGGTGGATTTAGTGGAGAGGTACTATAATGATTGAAGAAGATGATGTTATGTGTAACTAAACAGCGAGTTCAATCATTATAGTACCTCTCCACTAAATCCACCCCTTCTTACTTTTCAAACTTCCTCACAGCATCACTCTGCAACCCCGCTTACTTTTCAAACTTCCTCACAGCATCACTCTGCAACCCCACTATTTTCTCTGCAACCCCTCTTCCCCAATCATCTGTTTCAATTTCTCCTAGCTAGGTCGGTATTGCGTCACTCTCTCTCCCCTCCCCGGTTCCCCATCCACCACCCCCAGTTACAACCCACTGACCACATGTCACAGGTCTCTATTTAAACAGCCTCCACGTCCCACTAGATCCATTCCTGACACACACCGCCGGACAAGCCACACCTTGCAATTTACAGCTAAGTACTCTTTTAAAAAAAAATTTTTTTTTTTTTTTAGCATTCATGTGAATCTATACTTTATTTCTTCGTCCTGTATGTTTTTGTATGATTAAGGCTCACGCCAAAACGTCACAACTTTGTAATCGTTAAGTAATAAAGCTGCTCCTACTTTTTTCCTATTTTATACATTCTGAAAATTTTGGAGGGTGTCAGTTACCCAGTTACCGTAACCAGTTTATATTTTGAAAAACCTACTTAAAAAAAATGCCAGCGAGATCAGTTGTAGAACAATCAGGCTAGTAGGCTGGTAATGTTCATTTTGCATGGAGGAGAATCCATTAGTTTTGACTTTGATTCAGCATGTGAACATTTTGTAAAGACTGAATCTTGTTGCAAATAAGAAAAAATGTTCACGCAAACAGTTACTTTCTACTGATGTTTGTAACAATGTTTCATTTTACATTTTAAAAAATATAAGATTTAAAGTACCAAATGTTGTAGTGAGAAAACTGATATTTTGGAATGTACTTCATGCAAAATAAAAGACAGGTACAGTTGTACTGGTTTAAAAAAAATTCCTCATGCCATTACTGTTTTATACCAACATTTTTCGACAAAAAAATTTTTGGGGTTTTTGATAAGTAAAATGGCTGACAATAACAATATATGACAATAACAATATAAAAATGGCTAACTATAACAATAGTGAATTTGCATAACCAGCCACAGTAACAACAAGAAAAATTTATTTTGCAAGGTCCTTGCACTTGCATCTTCTAACTTTAGGGTTGGTCCTCATTTCCTCTTTAAATGATGCTGTGCCCTTATAGAGAGTTGCACATGATGGTCTTTTGCAAGTTATTCATTACCCAAGTGTAATTTCATGACTTTATTTGTGCTAGTTCATGGCTGAATCAGTGCATAGATTTGTGTTCGTATATGTATCCATAATTCCTCAGTTCACATATATATATACAATTCATGTTTATACCATCACTCATGTTGGCTGACTTGGGTACAAATATTCTTCACATTTGCAGGACCAGAGCTTCACTATGAAAATGGCCAACAATTATTACCAACATACGTTGGTAACCAGAATTCCTCTGGTATTAAGTAGTGAATTCATTTTTTTGTTGTTGCATGCTATTGTTTATATTTATCTATTTTTGTTTACTTTAATAATTAATTTTTTACTTTTTTTAAAACATTACTTAATACTTTTTTAAGCTTTATATTAATCAGCATCTCCTTGATAATCCTGAATAATCAGTTCTAAAAGTAACATAATATAATCATAAATTAATTTCTGCTCTGTTCGAATGAGACTAAACTGCTGATGACTGTAATCCAGTAACATATCCAAAATGACGATCTTAGTAGCTGTCAGTGTTATATTTTCATAACAATCTTTTAACAAAAAAACAAAAAAAATTAAGAAAAGAATTGCATTATAAAATCATGAAATTTCTTATTAACCAGTGCATTAGAGACAAAGTAACTTGTATTTAAATGTTTATCCTTTTCATTTTTCATAACTACACCCATAATGATATATATCCATTTTAATGTTATATAATTAAACTTGTACCACTTTTCTCTATTTAAATATTGAAAATGCTTTAACAAAATAATAAATAATAATTTTCTGCCCCCATATTAACCCTTTTGTAATATAAGTATAATATAAGTATAAGAAGTCAAATTAGTAGGCATAAAATCCCTTGAAGAGGTTGAAAAACTCGTCTGAAACAGGAAAACTTGGTGAACTACCATGCGAGCCCTATTTGACATTTAATGGCACCAGAATGACGTAAGATGTGACATGTAATATAAGTACCATTTCTCATGTGCTAAACTGATTAGAATTGTTCTTATCATAAATTTTATTGCTTATTAATCTCGTCTGTCCCATGCCAGCTTTAACAACTGCAGTTTTTTTTAGATATTATCTGTTTGCATTCCTCAGAAGTTTTTTTTTCTTTTTTTTTTAAATAATGAGTTCTATTATCAAAAACAAACTGGTATGTAAATTATTGATCAATTTTTTTTATAACATACTCACACTCTGCTCCATACTTCAAGAGAAGTCACATCTTCTGTATTATATTTCTTGAGAATGTCATTTTCTGCACTATACTTCATGAGCAGATACATCTTCTGCACTTTACTTGAAAAGTCATATCTTTTTCAGTTCCAGGCCATGCTAAATCTGGATTACTGTTGCCTGGATGAGGTCCACAATCTTTTCTATTCTTCATTTTCAGATCCAGACTCCGTAGGATGTGGGAGAGAATGGGGGTCATTGTTTTGCAAGTCTGGGACACTCTTGAAACATATGTTCTGGGTACCGTACACCTGTCTATTATGGGATTTCATGTGTAAAGGATGTCTTGATTCCATAGAGGGGATTCAGTGATCTGCAGTGACCAATTCTTAGTGGAGAATATACAAAATGTATCATTTCATCTGGCTTTACTTTAAACAAAGTTGCTTACAACCGAGAGGCCTACAGGAGAGCTGTTAGGGAGGCAAAGTTCAGCAAGGGACATGCAAATGACTGACTAACTGATGTGTTAATCTCCTTTTTCATACTTAGACATTTCAGGTTTCTCTGTGATACATAAAATCTCTTTCACATTTACAAAGAGATGTTTCAGATTTCTCTGCAATACATATATAGAGCTGAACTCGTTCATATTTAGACAAAGAAGTGTCAGATTTCTCTGTAATATATGTATATAGTTATACAGTTGATCTATTTCACTCTTAGACATTTTAATACAGTTGTCATGTGAATCATCTACATGATTTTTTAAGGAACAGGTATCAGATTCTTATTTGATGCTTCATGCCCAGTGCCAGTATCTGCTCCATATATTAAGCTTTATTTTTTGCCATTCTTGTAATGTATACACAGTTATGCAGCAAAATATGCCAGTCATTTATATCATATTAAAACTTGATATGTGTCTGTCAAAGCTCTTTCTTTCTGCTGTCATGTGTGCATATAACACTGTTTCAAACTTTAAAATCTCATGTCATAATTGATAAAATTGTCATAATAATGACAATTATTATGTCACGTAAAATAACATTTAAAAAATAAAAATAATTCTTTTTCACCAAAAAAAAAAAAAATAAATCCAACTAATTACCAATAAAACCTTACTCTTTGAAGTTGAAGTCTTCTTTTATCTTCCTGGAACTAGGTGCTTGATGTTCTTTGCAGCCAATGTGATGAAAGTGCTGAAGCACAGCATCATGGCAGATAGGGAGATGGTTATGGCCCAGATTGGAGCTAAAATGTAGGGGGCTGTGCAGTACTTTTTTAGCAGACTCCATGGGAACTACGATGATCCCTGCCCCATTAGTCAGGATTGGCTTGTAATAGAGGGCAGCAATGGAGAAGTGAGATAGGGTCTTGGTCGGCTACGGCATGCCAATTCTGATGCAAGGATGTTAGTTATGGGTTGCTGACTTTCAAATAAGACAGTGTCTTCACCTCTGGGAACTTGGCTATCATTTATAAGCTATTAATTATTCATTTTTTGTCTCTCCTACCACTTATATTCTCTTTCAACAATATCTGCTTCTTGCATATTTACATTCTTAACCAAGATAATTTTAGCACTAATTATGTATTAAATGCATTATCATGTGCTTACATTAATTATTTGTTAAATGCATTACCATGTGCCTATACTAATTATGTGTTAAATACATTACCATGTGCCTATACTAATTATGTGTTAAATACATTACCATGTGCCTATACTAATTATGTGTTAAATGCATTACCATGTGCCTATTTTTATGGGTTTTTATGAACACCTGAACACACACAGATTTTTAACTATCTATATAGATAACAAATAGAAAGTCTCACATAAATAAAAGAATGTTTTAGTTCACACTAAGAAATGGTACAGTTTATGCAAGATGAGAAATATTGTGGATTCATGCAATTAGAAAAACATAAGGAACTCATGCAAACTGAGAAACTTTGTAGTCTCACTACAGAAACATATGAGACTCATATAATCATGGAAACACTATGGTCTTCTTCTTGTGAAGAGGAAATATGTATTACACAAGAAGCAGCCACTATAATTCAGACAAGCAGAGAAACAGAACTGTTGCATAGACTTAGCAAGCTAAGCAAATTTTGCCATCACAATATCACAAAACTATTGGAATGTTGAAAGAAGTCTGTGGACAACTATGACAATTATGTAGAGAAGTAACCATATAAAGGTTAAGAAAGTAGTTCCTATAAATTATTTGTTCATCTTTTATTTAAATAGCTTTTGAGCATATAGATAAATAAAAGGATTACTTTCCTTCAAACTCTCATATGAAGTATAAAATTTTAACATTTCTTTTGATAGTAGTTCCAACATTATTATTCAAGATTAAGATATATTTGTTAAAAGAGCTGTAATCTTAGACATAATTGAATATAAAAACTGCATACAGAATCTCCTAGAGAAAGTAATCTGTTGGAAGATTCAGCTTGTAAATATTTCTCAGTGACTTCAAGATTATAGTATTTCTCCCTCTTGTGTGATGATGATGATGATGATGATTCCCATAATAATGAACAATCACACAGTGTTATGATACATAAAAGACTCTTTAGTCTGTAAATTATTCTGTGATTTACAAAATATAATAAAATTATATAAAATTGATTCACTGTGAATAAATGTATTTAGTAATAAGAAATTATTATATAGATTGTTTAGATACTTGTACTTGTACTTGTACGATCTCCCTGTAACTGCGAACTGTTGTTCTTTGCAGCCGATGCTGTAGAGGTGTTGAGGCACAGTATCATATCGGTGTGGGAGCAGGTTATGGCGGCTATTTTTTTCAGTCCCAGAGTACAGCTAAGAAGCAGGGGGTGTGCAGTGCTTCTTTAGCAGACTCCACCACCATGGGGAGAGAATGTTTAGATAAGATATGTAATATAAATGATGTAGAAAGTGTGTAGAAATGCATCTTCACAAAAACTGGAAGTCAACAGCAGGATGATGCAACTAAGAATTTTTTTTTTTCAGAGACCTCAGGAGAGAGTAGCCCACACATGTTTGCCATTAACTCTGTCACAGCTGAGGTCACGCTGGTCAGTAGACCTTCAGCTGATGAAGTTTATCTCCTTGTTCAGGTAAACACTTGATTAAACTGTTTTAAAAAGTTATTTTTTAGAAAAATGGCAGTAGGGAGAAGTGAGTGATTGTTTTTTAACATGAAATGACCAGAAGATTAATTAAAAGAGGCAAATTACAACAAAGATCCGAGGCAGACAAGCGAGATTTGTAAGACATTTTCTGAGAAGAGGAAAATTGGAACGCATTGTGGCAACTGGAAAAATTGAGGGAAGAAGAGACAGAGGAAGACAGAGAGAGAAGTTACTGGATGGGCTGTCAGTGTGGCTAGGAAGAAAGTCACTGGCGGATCTCATAATCAAGTCTAAAGGCAGGGAATTGATCGCCTATGCCACGTGGCATGGCACTTCATTGATTGATTGATTGATTACTTGGAAGGTGAAGGTTACAAGAAGTATTATTAGGTCTTTGTAGAAGAAAGAAAGAGAGAGAACTGCCAGAAATCATCGTCATCATGTGCATTATTCAGAATGCAGGTTGGCAGTAATGAATCTTCAGTTTACTCACTCCCACACCTTGTTAATACCTTCAGAAAGGCTGTATCCTGTCCATTCTCTTATGTTATCTTCCCATTTACATCTCTGTCTAGCACTTGCTTTTTTTCCATCCACCCTTCCTTATAGTATGGTCTTCAGTATGTTGTTATGTCTTTTGATATGGCCAAAGTATTTTGTTTTCATCATCCTTATTTCTTTCAGAAGTTCACATTGCACTTGGAGCTGGTCTAAAACTTGTGCGTTTGTTCTCTTCATTCTCCATGTTATATGACCTAGTTTTCTGTAGAATCACATTTCTGCTGCTTTAATCTTACTCTCCATCTTTTTGCTTAGAGTCCAGGTTTTTTTTCAGTATAGTACAATAGAGTAAATATAACATTTTACATATCTCTATTTTTGCTTTTATGGGCAGATTCCTGGATAACAGCACTGTCCTCGTAGTGTTGTACGAGGGGTGATTGATAAATTTTCGGCATAAGGTACAAATACTTGAAACACACAGCTGATATTAGGTGCATTTGTAGATCAGGTTAATGTAAGATTAAACACCAAGTTTCAAGAAATTAGCTGCAACCAATTCTTTTTTTTTTTACAGGCTACTTAAGTGCTACGGGGTGGCAGAAATTGAGAAAATGGATATAATATCTCATCAAGCAGTCATTTGCTACCTGTGCATCAAGGGCCTATCATTGAAGGAGACCCTTGGTGATGATATGCTTGAGACTCTAGGAGAGAGTGCCCCTTCTTACAGCACAGTGAAGAAATGGCAGCTCAATTTAAACATGAAAGGGAGAGTCTGGAAGATGATCCCCATCTAGGAGAACCAAGAATGGTAACCACCGAGGAAACCACCGGCAGAATCCATGACGTGATAATGGAGGATCGACGACTAACTGAGCAGTACATTGCTACTGAGTTGGGCATCTCCCAGGAACATGTTCATGCCATTATTCACAATGATCTTCAAATGACAAAGGTTTCTGCTTGATGGATCCCGAAACTTCTTGGAGCTGATCACAAACGACTAGTGTCTCAACATGTCAAGAGACAATCTTGGCCATTTTTCTGCACATCCTGAGAAGTTTCTTCAGCAGTTTGTGACTGTGGATGAGATTTGGGTTCATCATTTTCAACCAAAAAGCAAAGAACAGTCAAAGCAGTGGAAATATCATGGATCCCCACCTCCAAAGAAAGCAAAGGTGGGTTTGCAGGCAAAGTGATTGCTTCCACCTTTTGGGATTCAGAAAGTGTGCTATTGGTAGACTATCTTCAAAAGGGTAGAATGGTCACAAGGGCCTATCACGATAATCTTGTGAAGCAACTGCAGGTCAAACTGAAGGAAAAGTGTCAAGGGAAATTGACGAGAGGAGTCATCTTTCATCAAGAGAGTGCTCCAGTTCACAAGGTGGTGGTGGCAATGTCTGCCATTCATGAATGTGGCTTCCAGCTTCTTGAAAATCCTCCTTATTCCCCAAATTTGATCCATTCAGACTATTACCTTTCTACCAAACTCAAAAATGGGCTCAGTGGTCGCAAATTTACTTCAGTTGATGACATCATTCATGCTGTAGACCACTTTCTACTGGCACAAGATGCCAACTTTTACAAAGAAAGGATCCATATGCTCCAGTATCGCTGGACTAAGTGCATAAACTTGCAAGAGGACTATGTTGAGAAATAACCCAAAAAAGTTGTCCACAAATAACCTGTTGTACCTTATGCTGAGAACTTATCAATCACCCCTTGTATGTTTTGCTATTCTTTTTTCTTTATCTCTATTTTACGTCTCTCATCCTTGGTTAGTGTATGCCCTGGTAGCAGTAGTTTGTCATTTGTTCTAGTTTCTCCTTGTTTATGGCTATCTCCATCTCGGGCTTCTGGTCTTTCCTGCTGAGCACCAATACTTTGGTCTTCTTGATATTAATCTCAAGTCCCTAAATCAGGAGAAGTAAATCATCATGTGTCATACCTGGAGGTATAAAGCGACCATGTCTGTCCACAGTTTCTGACCTTTCATGTTATATTAAATCAATACTGTCCTCTTTACAGGCCACTCAGGAAGATAACCCTTCAAGATATGGGGTTACACTTTTGGCAGTAAGCAATCAACGAACGGACACCACTGCACCAGTTTTTACTCGAAACTTGTATCGCATGGTTGTGCCTGAGGTGTTCCCTGTGCGAGAGGTTGTCACAGCAGTATTTGCCATTAATAGAGATTCAGTGAGTAATATTCTGATTGCCTTCATTTTTACCACATTAACATCATTCCCATCTCCACCACAGATCACCTACTACCAAAGCCTGAGATACTTGTAAAATGTAGGTATACAGATTGTGTAATCAGATATGAGATACCATTATAGACTCATTGGCCAGTATTGGGATAAGTATGGTAAGATAGGGCATGTGCTGTGGTTGCCAAATCTTTTGAACAGAAGGAAAGGTATTTTTAATGATTAATAAAAAAAAACTCCACTTTTTATGTATGTTAAGTGGAAATTTTTTCACTATATAATTTTATCAAGGAGTGACTTTTTAAAATCTGCATTTAGTATCACCCCTTGCTATCATTCTAAGTTACAGTTCTGATGGTAACATATAAACACACATCCTCATAAACATATGGCATATGTGTATAATGGCTCAATCATTGACATAAATCTTTAAAAACAGATGGCATATGTGTTTAATGGATCAATCATTGACACACATCCTTAAAAATAGATGGCTTATGTGTATAATGGCTCAATCATAGACACACATCCTTAAAAACAGATGGCATATGTGTATAATGGCTCAGTTATTGATATAAACTCATAAACTATGAAGCATGTGTTTAATGCTCAGTCCTAGACAAATAATTAACAAATCTCTTCATATTTTATGGCAATAACAAATAAGATGTATATCACAGACATATCTGACATAGTCAGAGACAGCTGCATATGTAAAGTCAATGTGGCCATCCGTTCTAGGCAACATTTTGTTTCAGTATTTTTCTTTTCAGAACTCATTGGTAAGATACAGTCTCGATGATCCTATGAAGACATTTGATATCAACCCTGATACGTAAGTCAGTCCTGTATTTTAACCTACCCTTGTATTGTGTTATTTGCTGTATGTTGTACTTTATGCTGTATCTTTTTATTGGCCTGGTTGGCTGAGTGGTTAGTTGCTTGGTCACCTAATCTAGTGGTACTGAATTCAGGTCACAGCAATGGGGATTTTTTTCTGGTACCATTCATTCATTTGCATGTCCCTTGCGGAACTTTGCCTCCCAAACAGCACTACTGTAGGCCTCTCGGTTGTGAGCAAGATGGCCTGCTGCTGCTGCGTTCATTTGCAGATCGTCAACGATTTCTTGCAGCCATCTTCACTTTGGTCTTCCTCATTTTCTTTTTCCCATTATGTATCCTTCCAATATGGTCTTCTCTAAATTATCATGATGTTTAATGTGTCCAAAATATTTAAGTTTTCTCTGTTTAATCCTCTTTACTAGCCAGCCTTCTTCAATATTAAGCTCTTGTAGTATAGATATATTTGTTCTTTTTTGTGTCCATGATATTTGGAGAACTCTTCTGTAGCATTTACATTCAAAGGCATTTATGTGTTTCTCAGCTGTTTTGTTAAGTGTCCACGTCTCACAGGCATATGTTGCGATGGGAAAGATGCATGACCTTAAAAATCTTATTTTTGTAGTTCTGTCTGCTCCTCTCCACAGATTCTTTATTTGTTTTACTTTCTGAAGAGCGATAGATGTCCTCCTTTTAATTTCCCTCATTGTATCTCCATTATTAGTTAGCAGTGATCCAAGATATTCAAAACTCTCCACTTCTTTTCTGGAATGTATAAAATAGGAAAAAAATAGGAGCAGCTTTATTACTTAACGATTACAAAGTTGTGACGTTTTGGCGTGAGCCTTAATCATACAAAAAACATACAGGATGAAGAAATAGAGAGAGGAGATAAAGTATAGATTCACATGAATATTAATAAAAAAAATAAAAAAAAAAATTTTTTTTAAAACAGTACTTAGCTGTAAAATTTCTCCTCTCTCTATTTCTTCGTCCTGTATGTTTTTGTATGATTAAGGCTCACGCCGAAACGTCACAACTTTGTAATCGTTAAGTAATAAAGCTGCTCCTATTTTTTTCCTATTTTATACATTCTGGTATCACAGCTTTACTGCAGTGCTTCGTGTATAGTTGTATACTCATACACTAATTATTGTCCACTTCTTTTCTGGTACCATCACACCAAATAAGCCCTAGGGTCTACCCAGCCTCTAAAAATTGGGTACCAAAGAAATCTGGCCAGGCATGATACTAATCACATCACACTTTCATTTGCTGAAGGTCTTGAAAATACAGGCCTAACACAGTATCCCCAAAATGCCTTAATGGCATGGAAACAGGAATTTTACAATTACCTTTTTATGGTGTTTCTTATTGTTTGCTCTATCTTTCATTTTAAACTGTTTTTGTGTTACATAACATGTTCTATCTTTCATTTTAAACTGTTTTTGTGTTACATAACAAGCTATGTTCTGTTTTTTTTTACCATGTCCTTGTATTATTTACCTACTGTGTCCTCCTTTATACTGAATCCTTTTTCTGTAGAATATGTACAATGGACAGTTTCTTTATATTGTGCTGGGCATAAATGCTGCTTCTTTTATAAATGTTCTACTTGCGTATAAGATGTGTGATTAGCACCTACTTAATGGATCTGAAAGCTGAACAATATATTCAAGAAATGAGAAGAAACTAACTTGACTTCTTTGGTGTTTGTGTAAAATAATGAACATTATGTAGGAGAACACTGACAAAAATGGAAATTTCTCGGTACCATCAGCTCTATCTGTCTTGGTTATCAAAAGGTCAAGAGGGAGAGATGTGGGAAAACAAACTGATCAGTTCTGCAGTACTGCAGCATGATAAGTGTCCGTCCATGATGATACCACTTAGGATAAAGCAGAAAATTAAAATGACTGGGAAATGTTGCAAGAATTGATGACAGCTATATCCTGAAGCAGACGTACATGAACCACTAGAAGGAAGGGAACCATTAAATGGACCAAAACAGAGGTATACAAGATATTTGTAATGCGCCTATAGGAAATATTTTCTTTTAGGAACCAGGGGTATGAAGAGCTTACATCTTACATCTTACATCCTTCCCGTGCCATCAAACATCACATAGAGCTCACATGGTAGTTTACCAAGTTTTCCTGTTTTCAGCAAGCTTTTCAACCTCATCAAGGGATTTTATGCATAATAATTTGGCCTCTCTTAACAATGTCCTCTTAGAATTTCACGTGATCGACCTCTTTTTCTTTGGCCTGTTGTGTTCCATTTGATAGCTTGTTTTGGGATTCTCTGACCGTTTCTTCTCATCATGTGACCAATATATTATGTCAAATGTAGGAAGAACTAGCTGAAGACTATCTGATATGGAGAGTAACTCGGCACAAGGGGGGACTGCATTATTTCAAGAGGAAATGAGAGTCAAAACTGAAAACAGAAGATTCAGAAATGGGAGCCAAAATTAAAGACAGAAGATTCAAGCACAAAAACACTGAATCTTGCAATATAAATATGGTTGGTTGTTTTAGTATTAATCAAGTATCAAAATTATCCTTGTCAGCTTTAACAAATAGCTAACATCTCCCTGTTTCAGCATCTTCAAAGATGGAAAAACCATTATTAACTCTTTCATTTCAAGACAACACTGGCAGGGTTGGTAGATCTTGCAGGTCTATGCAAGTTAATGTTCAGAGCAATAAAATTAAAATAACACATTTCTAATGCAACTCATATTTTTGAACTACAGAATAACTTCATTCCAGTTTCTTTCTATTAAAATTTCTCATAAACTTTATTCTAACAGAGTGTGAAAATTATTCAAGAGTGAAAAGGTTAACAGTCTTTAGTGGATGTAATATTTTTTTGGTCAAATTTTCACACCTGAATTTTGCTAATTCTTGTTCATTAGCTTGTTGATGAGCCTCATGAACAAGTCTGTGGTCTTGTTGATTGTAAATCCAACTTTACAACGTGAAATTGAATATTCTGCAGCCAGTGTCATCATGAAAATATTGAAACTTGAGCATCTCATTAGATTCGGAGAAAAACGGGTGGTATTTTTTTTAATTCTCAGAGTAGATCCAAGAGCAGGTCTGTCAGCAAACTCCATCACTGTGGAAAATATGTTGGTCCTTCAGTCAGTCAGTCAGTCAATCAGTCAGTCATTTGCATGTCCCTTGTGGAACTTTGCCTCCCTAACAACTCTCCTGTAGCCCTCTCGGTTGTAAGCAACATGCCCTGCTGCTAATGCATCCATTTTCAGATTATCAACGATGTCTTGCAGCCATCTTCACCCTGGTCTTCCTCTCTTTCTTTTTCCCATTATGTACCCTTCCAAGACGGTTTTCTCTAGATTATCATGACGTTTAATGTGTCCAAAATATTTAAGTTTTCTCTGTTTAATCCTCTTTACTAGCCAACCTTCTTCAATATTAAATTCTTGTAGTATGGATATATTTGTTCTTTTTTGTGTCAATGATATTTGAAGAACTCTTCTGTAGCATTTACATTCAAAGGCATTTATGTGCTTCTCAGCTGATTTGTTAAGTGTCCAGGTCTCTCACAGGCATATGTTGCAATGGAAAAGATGCATGCATTAGTCCTTACTGACTAATAATCTGAAGAGTGCAACCTTCTGTCTCCCAGAAGTCTACTGTTCAGCTCTGACTTGGTAACCCTGCTAACTAAATGTTCCATTCAGGTCAGTTATCTGTGTAAATAATTTTAATGCCATTTTGTTCATTCTGTTATCTCAAATGTATTCTTTCAGAGGTGAGATTATCTTGATCCAGGAGCTGAAGTATGTCCTTAAGGAGCAGTATGTCATGACAGCCAGAGCTAGTAATGGCAATTTGGTAAGTGACAACTCTGAGGTAGTGATTGCAAAGTTGTGACATTTCATTGTAGTTGTTAAGTAATAAAGCTGTTCCTACTTTCTTCCCAGTTTATACATTTTGGTATCACAGCTTTACTGCAGTGCTTCATGTATAGTCGTATACAATACACTAATTATTGTGTGTTACCTCAGTAACACACAATTGTGCTTTAGGAAGTTAGAGCATTAAGCTGGTGATTGCTCTTTGATAAATAATATCTCTCCTAATGAAAGATGCGAGTTTTATCAAAGAGTGAATTTAAAAAATTTTTAAAATTACAACAGAAATTCAAGAACAACACAGAGATCAGACAGATGAGCAAACAACAACTTGTCTCATGGTTGATCAGAAAAAGAAGATGGACATATGTCGGTCATGTGATGAGAAGAAACAATCAGAGAATCCCCAAACAAGCTATCAAATGGAACACAACAGGCAGAAGAAAAAGAGGTCGATCACATGAAACTTGATATTAAAAAAACTCGCCAAAGACAGGACATTTTGGCAAGATACCATGTGACATTTAATAGTGACATTTAACGGCACGGGAAGGATGTAAGATGTAAAGAAAGAACTTTTGTAACAGCTTTGAGCCAGTGATACTATGATAACTGACAACTCTGAGCTTTTGAGGAAAGTATATTAGTGACAACTTTTAAGTCCTAGTGATACTTAATAAGTGACATCTTTGAGCTAGTGATGATAATGTGATAAGTAGTAGTTTAACCTGGTGGTTGCACTTTAGTAAATGACAAACATAAATATCAGCATGATTTCCTAGTGTGAAAGGTTATTTTCTTGTCCAGTTTTTTTTTTTTTTGTCAAGATAGTCTTCATTTTTAGTTTCATTTTTACATACACAATAAATACATATTTTCCTAAAATAAACTGGCATATGTTCTTCCTTCTGTCTTCTCCTTCCTATTTCCAGCTCTCACTACACACAGACACCTTTCCAGCTCTCACTACACACAGACACATTTCCAGCTCTCACTACACACAGACACATTTCCAGCTCTCACTACACACAGACACATTTCCAACTCTCACTACACACAGACACATTTCCAGCTCTCACTACACACAGACACATTTCCAGCTCTCACTACACACAGACACATTTCCAGCTCTCACTACACACAGACACATTTCCAGCTCTCACTACCCACAGACACATGATGAAAACTTTTTGTTCTAATTATTCAGGAATCAAATGCCACAGTGACCATTACAGTGCAGCCAGTCCACAACAGTCCACCCCAGATACTGAATTCTGCACTAAACGTGACAGCTCGGAGGAAACAAGGAGAAGTCATCATTGATATTGATGTAAAATATGTGATTTATACTCCAGCATAATTGTTTTAAAATTAGACTCTTTTGAAAACAAATGCCTAAGGAAAATACTTGGTATAAAGTGGAACAAATTCAAGAACAACGCAGAGATAAGACAGATGAGCAAACAGCAACCTGTCTCATGGGTTATCAGAAAAAGAAGATGGACATATGTAGGCCATTTGATGAGAAGAAACAATCAGAGAGTACCAAAACAAGCTATCGAGTGGAGCACAACAGGCTGAAGAAAAAGAAGTCGACCACATGAAACTCTAAAGAGGACATTGTTAAGGGAAGCCAGTTTAGTGGGCATAAAATCCCTTGATGAAGTTGAAAGACTCACCGAGAACAGGAAATCTTGGCAAACAACTATGCGAGCCCTGTGTGATGTTAACGGCATGGGAAGGATGTTTTATGAAAGATCAGCATGCATATGTAACATGTTTTCACAAAATATGTCTTTATCAGAAAATATACTTTACCAAAAAGGCACACTGGGATGAATATTAAAAATCCTTGCTATGAAGAAGAAAACAATGATAAAAAAAAATTGTGCAATTTTTAAAGAAATTATCAAAGATTTAGAATAAAAATAAGTAAATAAAATATAGCACAAATGGCAGAAAAATATGGCATTGGAAGAGCCAATAATAATTTTTTTTTAATTTATGAGGATCAAATAGGCGGTATAATAGGGTTCCAGTAAGAAGCATTTATGAGAAAGGGTAGATGAGTTGTGATGATTTTCTTTCTAGCTTTAAACCACCTAAATACAATGAAAAATTGGGACTTTTTTTCAGTGGAGTGGCGCTGGAAAAAGTGTTACTAATTGAAAGGCTAATCTATGGTTTGATCACTATCTTTCAGTGGAGTGGCATTGTAAAAATTTGGAAGGCTAATCTATGGTTTGATCACTGTCTGTCAGTGGAGTGGTGCTGGATAAAGTGTTACTAATTGGAAGGCTAATCTATGGTTTGATCACTGTCTTTCAGTGGAGTGACGCTGGATAAAGTGTTACTAATTGGAAGTCTAATCTATGGTTTGATCACTGTCTTTCAGTGGAGTGACGCTGGATAAAGTGTTACTAATTGGAAGGCTAATCTATGGTTTGATCACTGTCTTTCAGTGGAGTGACGCTGGATAAAGTGTTACTAATTGGAAGTCTAATCTATGGTTTGATCACTGTCTTTCAGTGGAGTGACGCTGGATAAAGTGTTACTAATTGGAAGGCTAATCTATGGTTTGATCACTGTCTTTCAGTGGAGTGACGCTGGATAAAGTGTTACTAATTGGAAGTCTAATCTATGGTTTGATCACTGTCTTTCAGTGGAGTGACGCTGGATAAAGTGTTACTAATTGGAAGTCTAATCTATGGTTTGATCACTGTCTTTCAGTGGAGTGGCGCTGGATAAAGTGTTACTAATTGGAAGGCTAATCCATGGTTTGATCACTGTCTTTCAGTGGAGTGACGCTGGATAAAGTGTTACTAATTGGAAGTCTAATCTATGGTTTGATCACTGTCTTTCAGTGGAGTGGCGCTGGATAAAGTGTTACTAATTGGAAGGCTAATCTATGGTTTGATCACTGTCTGTCAGTGGAGTGGCGCTGGAAAAAGTTGGAAGGCTAATCTATGGTTTGATCACTGTCTGTCAGTGGAGTGGCGCTGGAAAAAGTGTTACTAATTGGAAGGCTAATCTATGGTTTCATCATTGAAAATGATAGAAATAGTTTTTAACAGACAAAATAAAAAATATTGAAAAGGTAAGGATAAATGAGACCTCTCCCGAACTGAAATTAGTCTCATTAAATATCTCTCAATGAAACACATTGAATTATCCAAGATTTAAGAAAATTTGACAAGCAAAGTCCTAAGTGAAAGCCATAAACAACACACTTCCCATTCTCAAAGATTGTTTATCATGAATGGGTACCAACAGGTTGAAATGTAAAGAAAATCATCTTGAGGTTTTGAAGTGCTTACGCTTACATGAGGCAGCGAGAAAGAAGTGGCCTGATAGTTTTAAAAAATGGATCGTAAATGATGCATCCCAGTGAACCTGCTGATGCTCTTCTTTAGGTTTGCTAGTTTTTGACAAAGAATAAAGTTACCCCCCTTCCTACAGCGGTCATACATACTATCTTGTCCCTGTGTGACTTTAATGGTTTCCAAAACTGAAGAGCTAATTTTTTAAAAAAGGAAAAAAAAAGGGGGGGGGGGGGGCGCACTACTTTCAAACAATTGAAGAGTTGAGAGAAATTCAGAGGCTAACTTAAGAGTTATTCCAAAAAGTGCATACACGAAGTACTTCCAGAAATGAAATAGTCACTGGTGGTGATGTGTAACAAAAGGCAACTGTTTCAAATCGAAAACATTTTAATTTAAAAGAATTTTTTTGTTAATAAAATTGTATGACTCTTGTCTGGTTATTTTTAGATCAAACTTCCTATACCATTGTGTGTTGCTAATTAAATGTGTGCATATTATTTACAGGCCAAAACTTCAGATAACACAGAATTACTGTACAGTTTGATTACATACAATGAGTAAGTACAACTTACTTGTGAGAAGAAAATTCCATCAGAAGTCTGTTATCCAAGTGTTTTTTACAGTGTGGGAGGAAATATTTCAGTACACCTAGAAGTAATAACTGTAACAAAATCTCCTTCACATCCATTGATGTGAATGTATAAATAATTTTGTGTCACATTCTTGATGTAAAATAAAAAAAAATACCTGGTTAGTGTAAGAAGAAATGTGCATAAAATATCAAAACAACATCCATGGTTGCAGTTACAAAGGGAGCCATGGTAGTGTAGTGGATTAGAGACATTTCTAACTGACCAGGTGACCCGGTTTTGATTTCTGCTCACCGTGGTTGCATCAGATCATGGCTTACAAAAATCTCAGAGGGTTCACCCAGCCTCAAGAAAAAAAGGAGCACCAAGGGTTAATGCTCTAGGGGGGGAAAAAGAATGTTGCCTTCAGTAATGGAGTTTGTGCCGACGATGACACTAGCTGGCAGTTTCTTGTCAGCTGCTGACTAGGCAGCAGAGTACATATGGTCTGACCATGTGCGGTGACATTGAGTCACAATGACTACCTTTATTACTACCTTGGTTACATGATAACTGTAAATAATTTCACATTTCAAATCTTCATGTACAGAGTATCTATAAATTACTGCAGGACATATCATTTGTGTAGTTAATATCAGTAAATAATTTAATGTTTCAAATCTTTATATAAAAATTATCACAGAATTACACCAGGTCATATTGTCACATTCTTTGTGTAATGAGTATTTATGAATCATCAGTTTTAATATAATGAAATCTGCAAATAGTTGAACATCAGCTCACATTGTGCTCTCATTTTTGGTTGTAGCTTGTTTGCCATCAGCGAGGAGGGCATTGTCACAATAATCGCAGATTCTGATGCCCTAGCTTTGGACACATACCCTGTCACTGTTTCAGTATCAACCAGAAAACAGCCGAGTTATGAGAAGGCAGCTGTTATTTACATCAGTTTTCCAGAAAAACCTCCAGTGGCTAGTGCCCAAGTGCTAGAGGAGAACAATGTTGCTGTTATAGTTCTTGCTATTGTGGCATCATTCTTCCTGATCATTATCATCATTCTAGTTGTTTATATATGCAGACGGTAAGATTTACTTCAGTCTTATAGATAAACTTCTTTCTCACTATTGTTATTATTCTTGTTGTTTATATTTGGTGACAGCACACTTACCTAGAAATTTGGCTTCTTCTACTTCTGTCATTTTACCTCCATTATCATAATCACCATCTTAATCATCATCAGCATTACTTGCATTACAAATATTTATAGTTAGTAAATTTTGCAACATATGTGGCTTTTGCCATGCTTTTACTCTTTACTGCCTTTATCATTAGTATTATCAGCAACATCAGTATCACTCTTGTTGTTTCTATTTGTATATAGCAAATCTTGCCACAAACTTGATTTCTGTCACTTCTTCCTCTTTACTTATCAGCAACTTAATTATAATTATTACAATGATGAATATCATCAATCTCAAAACAGTAATTATGGTGATTATCATCATCAATTATTTTATTGCCCACTGCTTATGATAACTACAGTTTGAATCCTCCCATAGGAGGTTACGAGATGAAGAGCACTTTGATCGTGTCAAGAAACAACATCCATCCCAGGTCCCTAAAGCCTTGACCTTCAAACAGAAACAAGGCACACTAGGACGTCAGGCAAATGTTAACACTGGTTTTCGAGAGGAAAATCCAGATGGCGTCACTACTGTCCAGGTTTGTATTGATGACCAAACTGCTGAAACGTTATGAAGTTGTAAATGAAATATTTCCAAGAATGCACATGAATGGTTGTAAAAATAAGAGAAATAGGAGAAATTTTAAAATAACATTGAGCTGTCTCCAAGAGTGCCCCAAAAGTTCTACTATTTCTGTGTGTCTTGTAGAAACTATTGCCATAAGAAGAGAGAGAAAGGAACAGAAATAAATAAATGGAGAGAATGAAGGAAAATGTGAATTTTAAAAAAAAATTCCTCCCTGTATACTTGCAGGAGAACCCACTGAACTGTAGCACTAAGGGAAATTACTACAATTTTTGCATGATCAACAATAGTGACACTGAAATTGAACCTGATGCACAGGAGAACCAGGTAGGAAAACTGAAAGAAAGAAAGTGAACAAACAGAAAAGCAGACTTTGTTTTCATGTAATGAAGGTTTCTAGTGCAAGAGCCAATTTGATAACTCTTCTTTTTATCTCAATACACTATTTTTTTTTCTTAAAACTAAGTATATATAGATTCATTTTCTTAAGCACAATTTTGATCTAGCATAGTTGATTTTTTCGAAAAATACTCAGTATAAAGTGGAATGAATTCAAGAGCAACGCAGAGATAAGACAGGTGAGAAAACAATTACCTGTCTCATGGGTGATCAGAAATATAAGATGGATATATGTCGGTCATGTGATGAGAAGAAACAATCAGGGAGTCCAAAAACAAGCTATAAAGTGGAACATAACAGGCCAAAGAAAAAGAGGTCAACCATGTGAAACTCTAAAGAGAACATTGTTAAGAGAGGCCAGTTTAGTGGGTATAACATCCCTTGATGAAGTTGAAAAGCTCGCCGAAAACAGGAAAACTTGGCAAACTACCATGCAAGCCTTATGTGACATTCAGTAACACAGGAAGGATGTAAGATGTAAGATGATAGTTGACTGATTTCTGTAAGATGTATTTTAGCATTTAAAATTAATAGCGCACCTAGATATTTGAGCCCTATGATAAGTTTATTCAGTATTTCACTGTTGTGACTGTATTATATCTTAGTTTCATGCTTTGACATAGTATATGTGATGATAAACCACATCATGCAAAATATTGTACTTATTACAATTCTTTAAATTTTGACATTTGTGACTTTAAAAAATAATGGTGTGAATATGCTTCAGGTCTTACTCTCTTTTTTCAAGGATGAGTCACCTTTTGAGCTCCATCAGAATGACAACAATAACAATAGTGACAGCATCTACAACACCAGCCAAAGTAGCGTGGACTGTGGAGGCTATTTAACAAGAGACAAGAATGGGTTGACCCCATTTTATAGAAATGGGTAAGCAATGTGGTTAACTCAGAAACTGGTTCAGAGGAAAGTCTGTGTGGTTAGATCATAAATTTGTTGCATGGAAAATATGTGTGAGCTGTATGGCTAGACACAACAGGCCAAAGGAGATGCTGACCCTGTGAAATTCTAAAGAGGTTATTGTTAAGATAGGCCAGTTTAGTGGGCATAAAATCTCTTGATGAGGTTGAAAAGCTTGCCAAAAACAGGGGAACTTGGCGAACTACCATGCGAGCCCTATGTGACGTTTAACGGCATGGGAAGGATGTGTGGCTAGATGAGAAACCTATTGGAGGAGAGCCTGCGTGATCTGAGTTGTTAGATCAGAAATTCCCTTCCTTCTTTGCCCTCTTAACACTAGTCTGGGACTTAGGTCATCAACAAGGGCTCTTCATTTATTTCTGTCCTGGGGTGTTTCTTCTACCCATCTCTAGATATAGTCAATCTTCTTGACCTCTGCTTAAAGACCCCTTCACCAGGAGTTTCTAGGTCTTCTTTGTTTTGTCTTTCCCTGGGGATTCCAGGTGAGAGCTTGTGTGGTTACGTTTGTGGTTAGGCTTTTGAAGTCTATGTCCTATGCATCTCTGACATCTTTTCATTATCATTTCATTCACTGTGGGTTGGTTCATTTTCTACCATAGCTTTTCAACACTGATGATGTCTTCTTGCTAACATTTTTGTAGCTGAAGTTTTTTTTTAACAGAATTGGGTAGCTGGTCCTAAGTCCAACTCTCTTCTTTTCTTATCCAGGCTTAGGACTGGCCACGGCAGAGTTAGATCAGTAACTGGGTAGGAGGAAAGCCTGTGAAGGCTCCATGGCCAGATCAGAAACTGGGTAGGAGGAAAGCCTGTGAAGGCTCCATGGCCAGATCAGAAACTGGGTAGGAGGAAAGCCTGTGAAGGCTCCATGGCCAGATCAGAAACTGGGTAGGAGGAAAGCCTGTGAAGGCTCCATGGCCAGATCAGTAACTGGGTAGGAGGAAAGCCTGTGAAGGCTCCATGGCCAGATCAGAAACTGGGTAGGAGGAAAGCCTGTGAAGGCTCCATGGCCAGATCAGAAACTGGGTAGGAGGAAAGCCTGTGAAGGCTCCATGGCCAGATCAGAAACTGGGTAGGAGGAAAGCCTGTGAAGGCTCCATGGTTAGATCAGAAACTGGGTAGGAGGAAAGCCTGTGAAGGCTCCATGGCCAGATCAGAAACTGGGTAGGAGGAAAGCCTGTGAAGGCTCCATGGCCAGATCAGAAACTGGGTAGGAGGAAAGCCTGTGAAGGCTCCATGGCCAGATCAGAAACTGGGTAGGAGGAAAGCCTGTGAAGGCTCCATGGTTAGATCAGAAACTGGGTAGGAGGAAAGCCTGTGCAGGCTCCATGGTTAGATCAGTAACTGGGTAGGAGGAAAGCCTGTGCAGGCTCCATGGTTAGATCAGAAACTGGGTAGGAGGAAAGCCTGTGAAGGCTCCATGGCCAGATCAGAAACTGGGTAGGAGGAAAGCCTGTGCAGGCTCCATGGTTAGATCAGAAACTGGGTAGGAGGAAAGCCTGTGCAGGCTCCATGGTTAGATCAGTAACTGGGTAGGAGGAAAGCCTGTGCAGGCTCCATGGCTAGATCAGAAACTGGGTAGGAGGAAAGCCTGTGTAGGCTCCACGGCTAGATCAGAAACTAGGTAGGAGGAAAGTTTGTGCAGGCTCCATGGCTAGATCAGAAACTGGGTAGGAGGAAAGCCTGTGCAGGCTCCATGGTTAGATCAGTAACTGGGTAGGAGGAAAGCCTGTGCAGGCTCCATGGCTAGATCAGAAACTGGGTAGGAGGAAAGCCTGTGTAGGCTCCATGGCTAGATCAGAAACTAGGTAGGAGGAAAGCTTGTGCAGGCTCCATGGCTAGATCAGAAACTGGTTGAGTGGAAAGTGTGTGAACTGGGTGGTTAAATCAGAAATGATTTAGAAGGAAAATCTGACCATTCGTGTGAAAATGTAACATTATTTTTGTTTGTGAGAATATGATAGTGTGTATAGCTAAAATTTTATTCCGAGTAAGGTGATAGTGTGACTGACTCAGAGACTTTTTATGGTACACTGTGACAGATATTTTTCTTGGACTCTTTGGGGTTGAATGTGACAGAGTGGCTAGATCAGACTTTGTATGGGAAAATGAGGCAAATTTGTCAGCTTAGAAACTATAGGCAGCCTTGTTGGAGAGCGGTTAGGCACTCGATCTACTAATCCACAGTGGTACAGGGTTCAAGTCCCAGAAATGGGGATTTTTTTTCTGGTACTACCACACCAAAAATGCCCTCGGGTCCACCTAGCCCAAAAAATGGGTACCAGAGAAACCTGGGAAGGTAAATATAGCCAAGTTTGATACTGACCACATCGCACTTTCATGTGCTGATGGTCTTGGAAATACAAGCCTAACATCATATCCTCAATACGCCTTGATGGCATGGAAATGGGGTTTTTTTTTAATTAGAAACTATTAGTTTATGTATGAGGGTCATACCAAATGTCATGAGCAAAATTTTTTTTAAACATCAGAATTTATAGATAGAGAAAATATAAATGCATCACCTAAATCTGCAACCTTTTCTTCACTTTTCAACATAATCTCCGTTTCTCTGCACACATTTTTCCCATTGCTCTGCAAGTTTGAAAATACCCTCCCGGTAGAATTCTGTTCCAGCTGGCTGAAGGCACAGACGCACTGTTTTCTGGATGTTCTCTCCTGTGGGACCCAGCGGGCACAGACTTTTCAACAGCCCGGGGGTTTCAATCATTTCCTGCACTGCGTTGTGGCATATTCTAAGATTTACAGCGATTTCAGATACTGTGACACGTCTGTCTTGTTTAATGATGTTGTCAACCCTTTCCACGTTGCATTTAATGGAGGAAGTTCAATGGCGACCACTGCGAGGCATATCTTGGATGCTCGTGTTTCCATCTTTGAAATGTTTCACCCACCTCCTAACACTGCTAGCACCCATAAACACATCTCCATAAGCAAATTGAAGTCTTTGGTGAATTTCAGCATCGGGGATTTCCTCTTTAACGAGGAACTCACTAACAGCACGTTGACGAAATGAAACTTCAGCACCCGCCGTTTTGTTTATGCTCCACATGGTCACATGAGACATGATGGTGACATCATGTGACCTCTACATGAAGTGCAAAGGATGCAGTTAAAGTGATATTTTCTCTATCTATAAATTCTGATTTTTAAAAAAATTTTTGCTCATGACTTTCAGTATGACCCTCGTAATATGATCAAATCAAAGATCAGAAATAGCACCATTAATCTATACATCTCTCATACATAAACTTTCTTTCTTATATGCATATATTCTCTCTCTTTTTGAGATGTTAAATTCCTTGTTATGCTTGACTGCCCCAGGTCAATTAGCACATACCATGACAGTAGTGAAAGTGATGCCAGTTTTAGCATCAGCCCATCTGCTAGCTCAGACTATAAAGCTATTCCACCAATTCCACACGCCAGATCTCACACACCCAAGGAGAAGGTATGTTTATGTCACAAGAAATTTCTGTTTTTAAACACCTCTGAGTTATTTTTTACATTTTTATTTATACATATACACAAATTTTATTCACTCATACACTAGGATCAAACTGAGAATCATGTTCTCATCTTTCATCATTCATTATTTGCAAATGGTGGACACACTTATGAGAGGGTGCTGATAAGTTATTGAACTGACCAAGAAGAGAATGACCTTAGAGCCATGAAACTTTCATGTTATTCCACATATTCACCCCTAGGTTCAACAGATTTGGCATATTTCTTAAGTTTTTTGAACCCTTCAGAAAAAAAAAAAAAACAACAACCAAAAAAATGTAACACTGAGAGTTCACTGTTGCTTCTTTTTCAAGAAACTCTGCAAAGAAAAACATGTTCACAATTAGAGAAAAAAAAAAACACAGTCAACATGATCTTTAGAAAAGTATATTATCTGGTCATTGAAATGCTGCTCTGTTGCTGCTAACATCTCCAAATCATTTGAAAGTTTCCTCCATTTTTAAGGCTGGGAAACAGGAAATACATGGAGCAAGATCTGGTGAGTCCGGATGAGTTTTTTTAAAATTAAAATTCCAGATTCTTCAAAACTTCCAACATCTTGCAGAAAGAGAACACCTTTCTGCAGCTTTCCTTGCCATTTTTCTTTCAATACAACCTTTAATCAGCACAGTTAAAAAAAAAAAGCACTATCTGTATTAACTGTTTGACCCTTTGCAAGATAGTCAGTCATCAAAACACCTTCCTTATTCCAAAAAACAGTGTCCATGACCTTTCCTGCTGAGTTTGAATCTTGAATTTCTTCAGCCATGGAAAACTCAAGTGCCATTAATGCAAGGATCATAGTAGCATAACCATGTTTCATCAACAGTGATGAGGTTCTAAAGAGCAGAAGACTCAGTCAATCAGTCAGTTAGTCATTTGCATGTCCCTTGAGGAACTTAGCCTCCCTAACAGCTCTCATATAGGTCTCTTGGTTGTAAGCAAGATGTCCTGCTGCTGTTGCATCCATTCTAAGATCATCAACAATGTCTTGCAGCCATCTTTGCCTAGGTTTTCCTCTCTTTCTTTTTCCCATTATGTACCCTTCCAAGACTGTCTTCTCTAAATTCTCATGACATTTAATATGTCAAAAATATTTTAAGTTTTCTCTGTTTAATTTTCTTAAGACTCATTAGATTGCTCAAAATGATGCAAAAGAACTTGAAGATATCCACACAATTTCATTACTCAATGACATTCAAACATTTCAGCACCTGCTTAGGCAACAATTTCTGCATACCCAAATACTTATGAAATGTAAACCTACCATGTTCCCTGGACACCTAGACAATTGTTTTAACTGAAATTCTTCAGTCTACCAAAATCATGATCAACAATTTCTGGAACTGACACCCTTGAAGGCCTACCAGATCTTGCTGCATCTTCTCAAAAGCTCCAAACTAAAACTCAGATCATCACTTCATAGTTGAGCATAATGGGCATTTTTCACTCAGTGTTGCAGCATAAACTCATGAATTTCCTTTGAAGAAAAATTCTCTAACAACAGGAACTTCATGATGGCCTGGAGTTCCACTCTTCAAAATTCCACAACTTTTACTGACATGGTTCTATCATTGTTCTGAAAAAAGTTTTTTAAAAAAAATAGTGCTTTGGTTCAGCAAATTAGCACTTTATATTATGAAGTAACACTTTTTCAATACATACAAGAGGTACATGAAAAATGTTACACTGAAAGTAGGCCTGCCCATTAAACCAAGATATGAAGATATCAAGAGACCAGGGGCAGAATGATCCAGATTATATAATTGTTGGAGATATGATTATCAGGAAAGCAGATACATACAAATATCTAGGCACAACTTTCAACAGCCACAACACAGAAGTGAAGAAATTGAAAGTATAGTACAGATAGGGAATAAAATATAATTTGCCTTGCAACACCTGTTAAAATTCAAAATCCTGTCCCAAAACACCAAAATAACAATCTACAAAACTATAATAAGACCAGCTGTCATGTATGGATCAGCAACATGGAGTACAACAAAGAAAGATGAACAATTGCAGGTCTTTGACAACAATATCCTAAGAAGACTTTTTGGGCCCATAAAGGATACCAACAATGGAGAATGGAGAGCTGGAAAGAACACTGAACAGAACAGCTTATTTAAATCACAGGGGATTATAAAAATCTTGAAACTGAACAGACTACACTGGCTGGGGCAAGTAGAAAGGATGGAAGAGAACAGACAAATGAAAATGACGTATGTACAAGAAATAAAGGAAGCAAGACTGAGAGGTATATCAAAACAGAGACAGATAGACAAAATAGAAGAGGATATACAGGAAATTGATGCCACCAACTGTAGAGGGAAGATTAGGAATAGGGAGGAATGTAGACTAACTTTATCTGTAGCAATGAGCCTTAATGGCTCAGAAAGCTGGAAGGAGGAGGAAGAAGAAAAAGGAGAAGAAGAAAAAGAAGAAGAGGAAGTGCATGAAGAAGAGGAGGAAGAGGAAGAATTTCCAGTACAGTGACAAAATTATACTGAGATTTTGGGATATGGGTTGGGCTGATAACTTTTCAAATTGTGCAGTCCTTAATGTTTCCAATAAGTTTTGTTGGGTTAACTGTGCAGCTTATGGATGTGAAGCATGGTCCATGAATAAGAGAGTACAGCAAGAAATGGAGGCCATGGAAATGTAGTTCATAAGAAGAATGTTGAAGGTACCATGGACAGCTAAGAAAACCAATGAAGAAGTCTTAAGAGAGGCTGGAGTTAAAAGGCAAATTACAGCAAAGATCAGAGGCAGACAAGTGAGATTTGTAGGACATTTTCTGAGAAGAGGAAAATTGGAACACACTGTAGCAACTGGAAAAATTGAGGGAAGAAGAGACAGAGGAAGACAGAGAGAGAAGTTTCTGGTTGGGGTATCAGTGTGGCTAGGAAGAAAGTCACCGGTGGATCTCATAATCAAGTCTAAAGACAGGGAATTGTGGAGAGAAATGATCACCTACACCTCGCGGCATGGCACTTGATTGATTTGCACAGCCAGTTATTTTTATCTTGACCTCTTTTTTTTTTCCCTTTAAGTTTTCCAGTGATCATTAACTTCTCCAACTTCTATCTTTCTGAGACATAGTCTGATCAGCAATTGAAACTGTCACGATGGTTCCCTGCATTTCTCAATATTATTTCAAAAACATTTGAGCATCTGATGATGGAAAAGCACTCTTCAAAGTTTTAATGTCAGTCAGTGGGAAGTAGAGAGCTGGCTGCCATGTCTCTGCAGTAACTCTTAATGAACCACCACCAATGCCACATACATGTACCATATATCTGTATTTCATACCTATGACTTCATCATATGTCAAGTCTCGTATCGTTCTGACATAACTCAGTACAGAACATGACCCCCAAAGATGACTATGAAATTTTATTAACAATTTATACTGTTAAGTGGCTATTAATACTGAGGAATCAATATTTTCTTTATCATTCCCCCCCCCCTCTTAGCCTGGCCTCAACTCACATGATGGTTTTGATTCACATAGTGCTGCACCTCCTTCACAGAAACAGGAGCTGACTGTGTATTTCTAAAGTTAGTATTCCAAGTGCCATTGTGGCTAACAGACATAACTTTTTTTTTTTTTAACACGTACTAGTATTAGATGATGTAAGGTAAAAGGTAACAAATTATGGAGAACAACAAATAGTGTCTTCAAGCTAATCTGCAACGCCAGTAAAGAAAACAGTACAGATTGGGAGATAGTCTGTATATTCCATTTCATATCATGGAAAAAAGCAAACTGGAAGACGATCTGTGTGTAGATTCCATTTCATATCATGGAAAAAACCAAATTGGAAGATGATCTGTGTGTAGATTCCACTTCATATCATGGAAAAAGGGAAACTGGGACACTGTCTGTATATAGATTCCATCCTGTATCATAAAAAAAAAAAAGGTGTATTCAGCCAGGATGCTACTGACATGAATTGAATATTCATCCAAGGATATGTTTGTGATAGTGACAGTTTCCAGGAATATTCATCCAAGCATATGTTTGTGATAGTGACAGTTTCCAGGAATATTCATCCAAGCATATGTTTGTGATAGTGACAGTTTCCAGGAATATTCATCCAAGCATATGTTTGTGATAGTGACAGTTTCCAGGAATATTCATCCAAGGATATGTTTGTGATAGTGACAGTTTCCAGGAATATTCATCCAAGGATATGTTTGTGATAGTGACAGTTTCCAGGAATATTCATCCAAGGATATGTTTGTGATAGTGACAGTTTCCAGGAATATTCATCCAAGCATATGTTTGTGATAGTGACAGTTTCCAGGAATATTCATCCAAGGATATGTTTGTGATAGTGACAGTTTCCAGGAATATTCATCCAAGGATATGTTTGTGATAGTGACAGTTTCCAGGAATATTCATCCAAGGATATGTTTGTGACAGTGACAGTTTCCAGGAATATTCATCCAAGGATATGTTTGTGACAGTGACAGTTTCCAGGAATATTCATCCAAGCATATGTTTGTGACAGTGACAGTTTCCAGGAATATTCATCCAAGGATATGTTTGTGACAGTGACAGTTTCCAGGAATATTCATCCAAGCATATGTTTGTGACAGTGACAGTTTCCAGGAATATTCATCCAAGCATATGTTTGTGACAGTGACAGTTTCCAGGAATATTCATCCAAGCATATGTTTGTGACAGTGACAGTTTCCAGGAATATTCATCCAAGCATATGTTTGTGACAGTGACAGTTTCCAGGAATATTCATCCAAGCATATGTTTGTGATAGTGACAGTTTCCAGGAATATTCATCCAAGCATATGTTTGTGATAGTGACAGTTTCCAGGAATATTCATCCAAGCATATGTTTGTGATAGTGACAGTTTCCAGGAATATTCATCCAAGCATATGTTTGTGATAATGACAGTTTCCAGGAATATTCATCCAAGAATATTTTTTGTGATAGTGATGTATCCAAGAATAATTCACCCCAGATGTTTGTGATAATGACGGTATCCTGGAATATTCATCAAAGGACATGACTGTAATAATGAGAGTTTCTTGGAATATTCATCTAAGGATGTATGTTTTTAAAATTAATATTTAATATAACTTGTGGTTTATTTTACTTGTAAAGATCAAGTTTGTCTTTAATGAATCAACAAACATTTGGAAGTAATAGTACCTAAAATGATATGCTATATCTTGTTTGTATACTTCATTTATTTCTGTTTATTAAACATGTGCATTATGCTATGATATTCTTTCTATGGCTATATTTGCAATATTTGTGTTGTTTAGGGTATCAAGAGTTAAAATTATTAATATATTTTCAGAGATCAAATTTATATCTACATGCACACATCTGTGCAGTGTCTGATTTTATATGTATAAGATTTATTCTTTCAGACATATTATGCATATATGTACATACTGTGTATTTCTCTATAAATCAGATTTATGTTTATGTACATATTTATATTTTTTTTTAGAAATTCTGATATTTTTATGAATGTTGACTGTTTTAATAGTTCAGAACATACAGAATGTTCTACTGGTACAGCGTTCATCAAATGTTTTAATGGTACAGCACTGCATGTTGGGTGCAAATATAACTGTGCTGGAGAGAACAATAGAGTTATCAGGGCCTGTATAAACCACTGCCAGCAAAGAACATATCCTATCTCTTCTTTAAACATATCTCTCTCACCCCAGCTTGGCAAATATGGTTGGTCTCGATATGTTCCTCTAAATTAATGAGGCCTCCGGGTGAACACTATTAACTCTAGCAAGCTTCAGTAACCAATTCCACATCTCACTTATCTCTTTCATTCCATATCAACGGTGGCATGGTTCACAGATCTTGCACACCACAAGATTAGTAGACTGAGGGCCTAACCACTCAACCACACAGACCATCAAAATGGCTAAGCAGTTGTTAAAAATAACTCCCTGTAGCTTGGAAGATTCAGATGTTATGGACGCCGGTGAAAAACGTCTCTGTATGGTTTACTCTACCTATATTTGACTGACATACTTTGCTATGTGACAAATTTCATTTCTGTTACAAGGTCCATTGTTTCTGAACTTGCAGTTCTCAGACTGCACAATGATGTTCATGGCTTTTCCAATGGGATTCTTCCAGATCTTCATCATATATCCAGCTTTTACTTCAGTACTTTGAAAAAATATGGGGAAAATATTGTCCAATAATTTAGTATCTTTATCACTAATGGGGAAATTGTCCTATTTTTAGTATCTTTATCATTAATGTGGAAATTATTCTCCTATTTTTAGCATATTTATCACTAATGTGGAAACTGTTGTCCTATTTTTAGTATCTTTATCATTACCCCAGTACAATCTTAGGTCCTCAGTCAACAAAAGGAACACAGCTGCTGCAATAATGTATATCATCATCATCATCAGAAACCTTTGTTTGTGTGACAGGTCTGGGATATCAGTAACACTGTCACTCAAGTAACTCATGGCCAGTCCAAGAACATATACGGTCATACCTCTTTTGTCAAGCATCAGTTTTTCAGTAACAAATTATCACGTAAACTGCTCATTCAAACAGTCTGTGATGGTAGCTGTGATATTAATACTTTAGGATGCATGACAAAATTTTTTTTTAAAATGTTTTTAAAATTACCACCACAGATTAATCATATTGTCACAATAAAACATTTTTGTAAAAAATCTATTTGTCAGAAATTGTTTGTTAAGTTTTTGTGAGATTGTTGAGGTCTTTGTGTTAACTCTTGTCTGAAATCCCTGACTGGTTTCTGGCTTTTGTCTATTACTGTTTAGTTTGCTATAGTTATCTGTATATAAAAGCTGTCTGGATAAATGTATAAGTTAGGATTATTATAACCATCACATTTGCCACCAAAGTGGCTCACAGGAGGCTACTCTGCCGTTACCATTTAATCATCTGGCCTGACAAAAAGCATTAACAAAGAATAAACTCTTGGACAAAGCACAACTACGCTCAATACAATATAACACTGAACAAAAAAATCCACTTGAATCAATGGACAGGTTCAACTATCTTGGATGTACAGTTATGACCATCTACATCATGAAAGAGATATATAAATAAGAACAGTAGCCACCAAATTTGGTAAACCAAAGAGGAGAGCATGGAACAACGGAAGATTAACAATAAGGCCAAACATTCTAATTCCTCAGAAAACAAAAACTACTGTTCTTAGTATATAAGCTTTCTCTAAAAACAGGCATATAAGAAACATAAAACTTCTTCAGTCATCAATGTTCCCTCTAAGCTGCACGGCATGAAATTTTTATCTGCCGCATAAAGTTAATAAAAGTGATACTTTTATTTTTTAATTTCCTGATGTTACTTTGTGCTTTAGCAGCACTGAAAAACAATATGGTAGTGCTATACAAATTTGTTTTCCTGATTTCTTTTGACTTTAGTATTTTTTTATTTGAGAACTTTAAACTTTACATTATACTTTGCAATTTAACATTACAACACAAATGTGTGGACAAAATGTTTTTTTTTTCTGGAGTATATAGTTTGCACACAGGTCCAAAATTTTGCACGCAAAGCGCTAAACCTTAGAGAAAACTTTGCCAGTCATCCATCATATACTTATGTTATCATACATAAATTACAAAAAAAAAACAGTGAAATTTATCCAAGAGACAGGACTGCACATATAGACAGAAAATGCTTATGAAGAAGAAGAAGAAGAAAGAGAGGACACATAGTTATAACACATCAGCTGTTGAACATATGAAAACATCTTACTATTAAAAACACTATTTATAAAAGTATCCTAATAATAATAAAAAATAAAAAAAAACAGAGGCTCATAAAAAATGGCAATTCCTTTTATTGCAGAAGAACTAATCAAGAAAAAAATAAACATTACCACTAATCTCAGTTACAGACCCTTACATTCACTGAACACTACATAACAAAAAGTATTCAAGACAAAACAAAATCACCCCAATCTTGACAACCACCACACAGCAATAGTACAACTGCTACTCTCTGATCGCTGGACACAAACACTGTCCAAATAGCATTATTCACTCAAAAACAAACACAAAAATGTATATACTTTACTTAGATATCTTCCAAACATTACAACTGCAACAAGAACAACTGCACTATAAAAGAACTAATAAAAAAAAGACTTATCCAGAGACCACAACTTTTATTCATATGAGGATTCACAGATTCGCTATAAACTAAAGAATAAAACATAAAGTTTAGCTATTAAATAACAAGACTGATGCTGTAATGTTCCCGAGTGCAAACTTGACTTTAAGGAAACAGAAAAGGCTGCGCAGAGTTTGCTCTGGCGACTAAGTATATATCGAACCACCAGGCACGCTTCTCTGCCAAAAGCCACTTCACTGAGCAGGTTCGTCCATTGTAGAAATGAAGGATGAAACCATTTTTCCCCCAACTGTGGCCTCTTTTGACCACTTCTCACAAAGTTTCCAGAATCTGCTTGCATTAATCCTGGTCAGTCAAGTCTGACCTGAAGGGCCTACTTCAAATCAGTTACCAAACAAAAAAAACAATGATGCTTCTGAGACGGTTCATGCAAGATATCCCACAGCACTGCTTTGATCAATGACGACCAGAACGCAACAATACACAGACGTAAGTGGGAAGTACAATGAAAGAGAAATGAAATGTATGTTTCTTTTTTTTTAATTAAAACTGAGTTGCAGCATCATTCTCATTATCTAATAGCCACACCTCATACACAAAACACAGATGTACTTGACCACATACAAATGGTAAACATAAAATACAGATAGCAAACATCTTGTAACTACCAATTTCTTCTAAGAAACAAACAAACAAAGAAAACAATCACCTTTTTAATCCTTCATGTGTTTTATCAATTGCACAATCACATACAAATTTCACACCAAGCATTACAAATGCACATACCCTAACAAGGCACACAATCACTTGTTTCTCTAACATGGATTAACTCCCATTAGCTGCACAAACTCAAATGAACTTGTAGAGATGTTCTCACTTTGTCTCCAGGCAGCAATGCAGCAGAAGAAATTGAACTCTCTAACTGCCAATAATGTTTTGCCTGATTATTTCACATCACTGGAGACCATTACATCTATCTGTGGTCATTAGGCAAGGTCTTCATCATCAAACAGGTCATCAAAATCTGGAATTTACATATAACAATTCCACTAAATCTCTCCTGCTGACTATAATATTTTGAAAAGACATGAAATGTTTATTCTATCTCTTATAAACAGCAATGGAAACACCAATAACTGTGCTAAGTTTATTGTGGATAGTAAAAGACAAAAAAGTTAAAGTTTTATGTCTCTGAGGCACATAAGGGATATAACATTTGTGTCTATATTTTCCTAAATATGTCCCTGAGAAGTATAGAAGAATGAAGTCAGTGCCCATAAATTATTTAAAGGAAATATGTAAGAATCTTTTGAACATGAACTCTTCCAATCTGGTTGTGTCAGCTCTCCCTGGCACTATATACTGCAGTCACTGGAAATGCAGCACTTTCTGATCTGCTGTCAAAGTCAGTATCTTTCCCAAATTCCGTGCTATCAACTCACAATAAATTCGCCTGCATTTCTCAAAATGTCATATATGCAATTATATGTAAGTGAAGCAAAATGAAACATAATAAAGGCAGATAGAGATGTATGGTGCAGTTTTACATGGTGGCAGAGGGAGTGAGTAAAGTGAGAAAAAAATGAATAGAAAGTATGAGAGCAAGATGAGAATGTATAAACGAAAAATGTACAACATCCGATATTACCTGAGCATACTTTCTATTCGTTTTTTTCTCACTTTTCTCACTCCTTCTGCCACCTCGTAAAACTGCACCATGCACTATTATCTACCTATATTATTCGAATCAGTTTTACTGCAGTCGCCATTCCTTTTAACATGAAACATACAAATGAGACTGGCTTATGTTATGAGATCGGTTCTGCCAACACTACAATGACATCAATAAAACACTCAAACCACTTCAATTAACAGGATCACAAGTGAAAACAAGACTCTGTTATCCACTTGTTTTTTCCCATAAATGAGCTCTTGAAGATCTGGGACAGCACCATGTTTTTCCAAGCCAAATGTCTACATTCAACTTTCATTAAACCACTCCTTTGATCAGCTACACTCTTATTTCTAACCCTTTTTCATATATCTATCCCTGTATCATCCCTAAACTTGTTTTATGTTCCTCATTTAACAAACAAACAAAAAAAAAGAAGAAAAAGCTATAGATAACAACATGGAAAAACTTACCATTAAAGAAATCAGAGTGGACGGCTTTTTCATTAGCTGCTAAATCCATGAGCAGTGCTGTCGATCCCCCTGCCTGTTTAAAGAAAATTATTTATGAAAAAAAAAAAACTGCTCCTTAATTCTATATTAAAAAAAAAAAACTTTTTTAGTTTTTTCACTGCCTGCTCCATTTTCACTTATGAAAGCTACTTTTTTTTCTTGCTGTCTATATATATAACTATTTTCAATAATTATATTTCTCAACTCCATATGACAGCTTGCTTGAGAACCTGTATCATATCTCTTCACTTTCACAGCTCATCACTTTCATATCTCTTAATTTTCACTCTGCACCAATGTTCCCTCTAAGCTATGTGGCAGCATGGCCAAACACACAGAAAACTCATGCCATACCCAAAAGTCTATATGCTGCACACAAAAAAATAAAACTGCTACTTTTAAGTTATTCTGTGTTACTCTGTGCTGAAATATTAGTGTTGATGAAAAATATGATAACTGCGTGAGTTTGTTTTCCAGACTTCTTCTATTTTTCTATGAGAACTGTAAACTGTACTTTTGTGACAGTATATTGTTGAGATCAATAAAGATCAATATTTGTCAGTAAAAGGGAAGTTATAAACTTGAAAAGTAAGGGTACTTGATTCAGTCCCTTGTTGTACATCAATTTTTTTAGAATGAGATATCTCATGTTCCACGGGGGGGAGGGGGGGAATGTTAGTCCCAGCTCAGGTAATCTTGACTGGTAATGTAAAGTTGCACAGGCTGTGTGATGTTAGGTTAGGAAAAGTTTTTAAAGTGTCAATTCTGGAATATTAAATTTAGTAACAGAGACTTAGTTTTTAGGAAGTTGTTTAAGAAACCAAAGGTTATAAAAACATGTAACTTCACGTGAATATAGTCTTTCATGATGGAACATTTGGGAAGCTTAGGAAGATTTTGTCAAGAATATTTAAAGTCTTAGTTTTGTGTTTGTTAGATGTAGTCAGAGTCACATGGAGCATCAGTGTAGAAAGTCAGTGTAAATGTAGTTCAGAAGTTTAGTTTCAGTTCAGTTCAGTCAGAGATGATGTACCTCTGTTTTAGTTCTGAGTTTTCATTCAGCATGCATTGAGACAGACTGGCCAGAGAGGGTTTTTTTTAAATATGTTCTTAAGTTTGATTTGAACTGGTAGTTAGCCTGTAACAGAACTAGTGAAAATGTAGCATACGGCTGTGGTATTGTCCTGTTTAGGACAAACAGCTGTTATTTTCATATTTAGGAATGAGAATGCAGTGGATTTTTTTTTTCTGGAATTCGTTGTATTGTGAGAAGTTTTCGGTAATCTTGTAAGTATGAAATATTTTTTTATTAATTGTTGATATTGGTTTCTTCCCACATGGTAAAATAACACCAGGAATCCTCTGTTTGTAATCTTGACAAGCCGTGTGGCTTCATCTCATTTTCCATCAGTTCAAACTCATTTTCCTCATTAATAAATGTACTTTATGTGTACTTATTTGCTGGAGTCTTATTGACTTGATGGAGTTTTTCTGCTGTCAGTTCTGTTGTGCGACTGGAAGTCCAGTTGATGCTTTCATTTGTGACACGGGTGCTTTTGTTGTAGTAGTAGCGAGTCTGGGTGTTGTTGTAGTAGTAGCGAGTCTGGGTGTTGTTGTAGTAGTAGCGAGTCTGGGTGTTGTTGTAGTAGTAGCGAGTCTGGGTGTTGTTGTAGTAGTAGCGAGTCTGGGTGTTGTTGTAGTAGTAGCGAGTCTGGGTGTTGTTGTAGTAGGTAGCAAGTCTGGGTGTTGTAGTAGTAGCAAATCTGGGTGTTGTTGTTGTAGTAGCGAGTCTGGGTGTTGTTGTAGTAGTAGCGAGTCTGGGTGTTGTTGCAGTAGTAGCGAGTCTGGGTGTTGTTGTAGTAGTAGCGAGTCTGGGTGTTGTTGCAGTAGTAGCGAGTCTGGGTGTTGTTGTAGTAGTAGCAAGTCTGGGTGTTGTTGTAGTAGTAGCGAGTCTGGGTGTTGTTGTAGTAGTAGCAAGTCTTGGTGTTGCTGCTGTGTCACTCGGGGAATGCTACAGTGACAGGTTTGCCTATTTAGTTTAAAAGCAGTTGAGCAAAATCTTTCAGGCAACAAACATAAAAAACACAGTATATCTCCACTACTTCTTTGTGAGAAATTCTATCTAAGAAGAGATTCCACTTGTCCTTGCTAGTCTAGATAAGCTAGCAGTAATGATCCTAGTATAGTCGGTGCCGTGTTGGCACATCAGCTATATACATCCTGCAGGCATACGTCATCACTTTGCCATCTGACATTATGATGTACATTTGCACACAAAATGTTTTTTGTTAACATAATTGCACATAGCTGAAAATTTTGCACATGAACAGCAAGTCCTTAGGAGGAGCATTGCTCTGTATTATTTAAAATTTTGCTTGAACTGCAAGAATCAGCATGTAAATAACCCTTGATTAAAGTTTCAATCATCTAATTTACACAACCTCACAAATCATGGGTTTTTTTTTTTTCAAAATCTCATGCTGTACACCATGAAGACATTTCACATTTATTTTGAGACTTTTACATCTGCAATGCTGATTTAATATACAGCAAAAGTAAGGCACGAGACTGGTGCTTGCAACACAAACACTACTTGCTGTTACTGTGGTCCAATATATATTGATCGAACCAGCCATAAAAGGAAAATGATGCTAAACGAAACACATAACATGTATCTGCTTTAACTCTTTCGGTGCCTTTGGACACTTTAATGACGCTTCCAGTATGCCCGATGCATGCCAATGGTCATTATAATGATCACTGTTAATAAAACAACCGGTGTAACATTTAGATTGTACATATTTTTTCTGCGATTCTGGTGACACTTTTCAAAATGGCGAAAGAGTGCCTAGTTACGAGCAATGCCGAGCGAGAAAAAGGACGAGAAGCATGGAAATTTTTCAATTTTTGATGATGTAGGTAGGGGTATGGACATAGCCTATGGCCACCCCGCTGCTCTTGAATGTATTCCAAGTAGATCTAAACATATTTAGACGACTGGAGAAGTAGTTAGGAGGTTAGTTCAGACATTCATTCAGCGAGAATGCAACACAGAATCACAATACGAGATCGACAAGTAGATCTACACATCTTAGATGGTAAGTAGTGATAAGTAGTGCAGATCTAGACCTCGCCGATGGTGAGCTGGCCACAATCAGTGTCTAAAAACATCACATTACTTCTTTTTTCCTAAAAAAACTCTGCATTTATGAAATTTTCATTATTTAGCTATACTCTGAAACATATTATGTATACGGAAGTACATGGAAATACTGTTTTCCATTCCATTTTATAACTATACCTGCTAACATATCAAGACCCGCGTTTTTACTCTGGCACTCCACAACACGTCCGTGTTTCTTCCTCCGGCATGGAAAGAGTTAAAAAGCATCAAGTTAATTTTTCATAACACCTTCACCTTCTTCTTCTTTTTATCTCTGAAATGCTGTTGAATTCAGCAGCTTTCTGAGCCCTTGAGGCTCATTGCTGAAAACAAGCACCTCTCCATTCCTTTGTGCTCTTAATCTTTTCTTTCCAACTATCAATTCCAAGAATACGTGCATCTTCTTCTAGGTTGTCTCACCATCGTTGTCTAGGTCTAACTCTGGTCTGTCCCCTTTCATCACTTCTGTATTGGCCATTTTTGTTTGTCCATCCTCCTCCATTCTCTCTCTGCCTGAGTCACCTCAGTCTTGTTGTTTTTCATAATGGCTGCTATAAATGGAAAGCTAAACAATGTGTATATTACTCTGTTACTTCTTATCTTCAATTATTGTGTTATGTGGTCTCTTACCGGTCCTTAAATTCTTCTCAAGATTCTTTTCTCAGATGGTTGCACTTGGTTTTCATATTGTTTAGTTATAACTACTATTATAACACTGTATGCTTTTTTTTTATATTATGTTTTAAAGTTTTACTGCAAAAGTTCAGACAGAAATAGTTATTTGAATGCACTAGCATAAATGTTGTATGTCATCACTCTTCTGTCCTACTGATACGAGACTTCTTCTTCTTCTTCTTCTTTCGCAACTGATACGAGACAACCAGCAAAAAATAAAGGTTATCAATGTTAGTTTTATTTCTGAAAAAAAAAGAGAAAGCTGACCTCTTCCATTTCCATGTACGATCCAGCTCCTTCTGGGAACATTTCATCTGCGACAATAGCTGCAGGTCGCATTTTTTTTTTTCAATTCGAAGGAAAAGAAATGTTACTGTTACAATAAATTGTACTTTACTGGTTGACTGTCAACAAAACCCACGAAAATGGATACCGGAAGTTGCTTACCTTCGTAGAATATGTATTTCACATTTTATATTAGCATTTTCGCATTCACGTTGTACTGACCGGCACAATCAATTATCTGGAACAAATCGACAATCAAGCGAAACGTGACCAGAATAACCAGTACCTTACAGACGTAGTTTCTTGCTGCTGCAAATAAGTTCTGTGTCAGCGACTGTCAACTTTTTCAACTCATCTCTGAACAAGGCAAAAACCAAAATACAAATCAATTTCAAGGGGAGATTTCATTACTTAGAACCAAATAAAACTGCTTCTTTTCCAACTTCTGCAGTACATCTGGGGACCTTTCACACAGTGATGGATAATTGCTTCTCTGTAATATTGCTGTAAATTCTTTATTAGAACCAACGTACTTGAAACTTTTCTTTATCAAAAACAGTGCATTTATAAATTTTGTAAATAACACCTTAAAAATATTGAACAACATTTTAATGCAATTAGGTCAAAATGCAAGCACCATTATCATCATCTGGTGGCCTTTAATATGTGTTTTAAGTTAGCATAATTTGTTCCAGCTTTTTATTTGTTCATTCTGTCCTTTGTCCCTCCATCAGGTCTTGCTATGCAAGTATGATATAATCCTCTTGAATGATGGACATGATTCATCTAGATCCTGTGTGAGAATCACATGTTTAGAACCAAGTCTATAATCATTGATTAGATAACAGGGTAGATCTTTGTTTCTCATCTGTCTTAACCCCAGAGATTATACAGCTTTGACCAATTCTACATGTGAAACTAGCAAACAACACCCAAAGCAAAAACAGATGACAAATACTATAAACTCTCAAAAAATGACCACATGACAATCTGCCAACTGAGAACATAACACTGTGGGCTGAGACACCATCTATACCAGAAGCTGAAAATTGGCCCAACAAACCTATGTGCCTGTAACAATGAGCAACATATACCACCATATAACATCTTTCAGAGTTGCCAGCTGCACTGCCCACTCAAAGAAAAGACCTGACCAGGTCCCACTTCCTGCAGGATAAGTTCCGCAGTGGTGCTGAAAACCTGAGATGAACTGCCGTATTTCTGAGACAGACTGGTGTCGATGTTTGAATGAACAATGAAGAAGAAGAAACTGGCAAAGAAGCATTTAATTAATGATGCAAAACAGCTTGGTATTTCATAAGCTCTCAAGCTTTCTGCATACATTACAATAATGTATAACAGTCTCTCACGCGCTAACCATTAACAGTGACCTACCACCAAGAGAATGCAACATCTCCAATAATATTCTTAATAAGACACTTTTTACATATGAAAATTCATTATACATTCAGTCTGTAGATTATTTTGATTTCTGAAATATTTTGTTTAACACTGTAAGAACCATTAGTAAATATTGTTTTGGGAGAAAAAGTTTCCAGTAGAAAACTTTTAATATCTCATAAGAAAGCCAAAGTCAGTCTAATACTGTAATTTCTTAAAACTTCATGTGAACTTTTCCTGGTCAGGGATATGTTATTTCTTTGTTACCTGTATACATTTTCTATCAGATTTTTAGCTATCATTTTGTTTGTGGCCCTGTCAGCAAATGTTTAGCCATCATTTTGTTGAGTTCATCTTGTGTTAATTGAACAAAATGTGTCTGTGCTTCTCTCTTGAGCTGTTAGAAGTTACTATTTTTATGGTAGTTCTAATGTTCTTTCACTCTTTTATTCTTGATTTCTTGGCATGTTTCAAAGTTTTCTTATTCAAGTTGTTCTCTACTTTCCTTCCCCATATTGCTCATCTCTTCATTTCCATGGATGCTACATGAAATGGCACCCAAAACATGTATTGCTTTTAAAAAAGTCATTCACTATGTGCAGCTTAGACCTCTAGTTTTCATTCTTGTGATTGGTTTTTGTGCTTTGTCACATTTAGTCACATCATCATCAGTGGCAAACCAATGAAGAAGTCTTAAGAGAGACTGGAGTTAAAAAGCAAATTATAGCAAAGATCAGAGGCAGACAAGCAAGATTTATAGGACATTTCCTGAGAAG
This sequence comes from Achatina immaculata, assembly GCA_009760885.1. Taxonomy (NCBI): domain Eukaryota; kingdom Metazoa; phylum Mollusca; class Gastropoda; order Stylommatophora; family Achatinidae; genus Lissachatina; species Lissachatina immaculata. The sequence goes on from CM019707.1 coordinate 12,664,179, forward strand.
AGGAAAATTGGAACACTGGCAACTGGAAAAATTGAGGGAAGAAGAGACAGAGGAAGACAGAGAGAGAAGTTACTGGATGGGCTGTCAGTGTGGGTAGGAAGAAAGTCACCAGTGGATCTCATAATCAACGCAAAATTGGAATTGTGAAGAGAAATGATCGCCTACGCCATGCAGCATGGCACTTAGAACATCATTAGTGCCATCTTAAGGAATTGTGTCTACAAAAGAATCTCTAGCTTATTCTGCCATTTGCTTTCTTTTAATGAACCTGGCCAAGCTTACTCCCTGTCTAGCTCTTGATATTGTCCAGCCATTGGTATTACTGTCACTCTCTTGCTATTTTTCAACATTCATAAATGCTCATGTAAGCAGAATTTTAAAAATATAAATAACACTTTGAAATAAAAGCTTCTATACAATTTTAATTATTGATAATTACAAGAACTTAATATTGAAGAAGGCTGGCTAGTAAAGAGGATTAAAGAGAGAAAACTTAAATATTTTGGACACATTAAACGTCATGATAATCTAGAGAAAACTGTCTTGGAAGGGTACATAATGGGAAAAAGAAAGAGAGGAAGACCAAGGCGAAGATAGCTGCAAGACATCGTTGATGATCTGCAAATGGATGCATCAGCAGCAGGCCATCTTGCTCACAACCGAGAGGCCTACAGGAGTGCTGTTAGGGAGGAAAAGTTCTGCAAGGGACGTGCAAATGAATGAATGACACAATTTTAATGTTTCAAGAACATGATTTAAAGCTCTTTCAACACTCACAACAGCAGAATCCATAAACTCAACACTATCAGCAGGTAATGTATTTTAACTGAGTTAATTCAATGAAAAGCATCTTTTTATATATATATATATATATATATATATACCGCATGGTGCTGCTAGATAACTGTACCACCCCGTGGTGGTGAGTGTTTTTAGATTAAAATCTCAGCCTAGACAGAAGGACCACCTTGTTGATCATGGTACCTTCCGTGCCTGGTAAATATATAATGAAAAGCATTTTTTTTTTTAAACACCGCATGGTGCTGCTAGATAACTGTACCACCCCGTGGTGGTGAGTGTTTTTAGATTAAAATCTCAGCCTAGACAGAAGGACCACCTTGTTGATCATGGTACCTACCGTGCCTGGTAAATATATAATGAAAAGCATTTTTTTTTTTAAACACCGCATGGTGCTGCTAGATAACTGTACCACCCCGTGGTGGTGAGTGTTTTTAGATTAAAATCTCAGCCTAGACAGAAGGACCACCTTGTTGATCATGGTACCTTCCGTGCCTGGTAAATATATAATGAAAAGCATTTTTTTTTTTAAACACCGCATGGTGCTGCTAGATAACTGTACCACCCCGTGGTGGTGAGTGTTTTTAGATTAAAATCTCAGCCTAGACAGAAGGACCACCTTGTTGATCATGGTACCTTCCGTGCCTGGTAAATATATAATGAAAAGCATTTTTTTTTTTAAACACCGCATGGTGCTGCTAGATAACTGTACCACCCCGTGGTGGTGAGTGTTTTTAGATTAAAATCTCAGCCTAGACAGAAGGACCACCTTGTTGATCATGGTACCTTCCGTGCCTGGTAAATATATAATGAAAAGCATTTTTTTTTAAACACCGCATGGTGCTGCTAGATAATTGTACCACCTCACGGTGGTGAGGGTGTTTGGTTTAAAAACGTCTTAGCCAAAAGGCCAAGATAAGCATTTTTTTTTTTTAATACACCACATGGTGCTGCTAGATAATTTTACCATGGTGAAGTGGTGAGGGTTTTTAGGTTAAAATGTGTATCATGTGAGTCAGTCAATACAAAAACATGAACATATTCTACAAATCAAACAGAATGTGTTCACAATCACCATCAATCCAGTTTATCCAGATCCTGTCAATTAGAAAGTGCCAATGTGTACTTTAAGCAAACATACAATAAAGCTCATGTCTCTGACTACAAAACTAAAAACAAAAATTTCTGATGTCTTGGGTGTAATTGTTATTTTATGTCTGCGTCTGTTTAATGAGCAACACACACTGCATAATTTGTTTCCTGGCTTTGAAAATGTGTCAATTCTGTTGTTTTTCAGATATTTATATTCTGATTTAGTAAAGCCTATCTGGCCATGTTTGCTCCGTCAATGGGTATTGGTGTACCACTGATGCTGGAAGCTGATTCTGAGCACAAAAAAAGCACAAGCTCAACTATTTCTGATATCGGAATTAGACGTCCTGTAGGGATGTATTTTTCAGCAAACTCTGCCTGCAAAATAAAAGTATAGACATGAAAGCTGATTTTGGTCAAGAATAAATGGAAAAAAATCTGTGACTGAGCACTGAGGACAAAATATTATTGCAGCAAGTACATATTTTATGTGGGAGCAATACAGTAAATAATCTTTTCACAATAGGGCGATGGGATGTAGACTAAATGTCATTGTGTCAAAATCAAATCAGCTACAAAAATAGGTACTTGATATTTATGTTAGGAAAATGCCTTTGAAAGCAAAAGATATTTCTACAAGATGTGGCACAACAGGGTACACTGTACACTTGGCTGAGAATGCACTAAGAAACAAAGCACGATATTCACATAAAAATTAGTCCTATAAATATACAACAAATCACAATTCCATGTGGGAGGTGAATGTAATAGAAGACAATTATACACATATTTAAACACTTTGTTGAATAATAATTTATCCTGTGTTGCCATGCTGATTTTGTTCATATTACAAATGTTCTCTACCTTTCTTATTTTTATATCCATTATGTAGCAAATCATATTAAATACTAAAATCATATTAGTAAAGAGGATTAAAGAGAGAAAACTTAAATATTTTGGACACATTAAACATCATGATAATCTAGAGAAAACTGTCTTGGAAGGGTACATAATGGGAAAAAGAAAGAGAGGAAGATCAAGGCGAAGATGGCTGCAAGACATCGTTGATGATCTGCAGATGGATGCATCAGCAGCAGGCCATCTTGCTCACAACCGAGAGGCCTATAGGAGTGCTGTTAGGGAGGCAAAGTTCTGCAAGGGACATACAAATGAATGAATGAGCAAATCATATCAGCATATCTGTTTGATGATGTCCTCAGATACTGGGAATTTCTCATGTATCTTTCATGATAGTCAAAAGCAAATATGTATGCAATTTTCTCTAAATGTACCCAAAAAAACAAGAAAATTACTTTGTAAACATGTGGTTCAAAAAAAAAAAAAAAATTAAATGTCTGCTCCATGCACTAGAATTGTTTCTGAACTTGTGGTAAAGTTTTAGTATGTCTGACCTTGCTCTGTTCGAAAGTGATGCCCTTTTTTGCAGCTTCCATGGCTATAAAACTATGACCCACTGTAAATAGAACATGTGAAATATTTCCAGTAATCTTACACATAACACTAGAAGTTTTCAAATTAAAATTAGGTATACCCAAAATTACACTTCTTTCAAGAAGATACATGAATAAAGTGAAGTTAACATGCAAACGCTTATACAAGAAAGTTTGGTTGGGGGAGAAGGGAGGTGGTGCAGGGTGAACTGAACGAATCGCTGCTTCTAGGACTGAAGGCAATGGGTTCCATCCTCCACTCAAAGATCTTTGCTGATGCAACAGATTACAAGCACATGTGCTGATACCATCTTCACAAGGATAAGATCAAAACATATACTGATGTGGTCAGAGTACAGTGATAGTGAAGATCCTCCTCCTCCTCCTCCTCCTCCTTCTTCTTCTTCTTCTTCAGCATTCAAGTTCTTGATTATGCTAAATCAGAAGCCTGGTCACTAGGATGAAGTCTTTTCCAGGTCCTCACATTCATAGCTTCTCCCTTAGGTCCGAGCCCTGTGGCCATTGTCTGGCTGCGTAGATCTGTAACAGTTTGGCACTCTTGGAGAACATGCTCTGGAGTCTGCACTCCACCTCTGCAGGGGCATTTGTCAGTAAGTGAGATCCTGAGTTGGTGGAGATGGCTCAGCAGCCTGCAAGTGACCAGTTCTTAATCAGAACAGGACCATTTGTTGCTTCCTCTGTAACTGATGGATTGGATCTGGTTCATTCCCTGTGCCAAGCCTCTTTTCCCACAGTTGGTCATAGCAGTTTGGTTTGATGGTCTTGGCCTCCCTGTGACTGACTAGATGGCAGAGTGAAGATCCTAAAGTAATTCAAACACTCACTCAAGCTCAAATAGCACAACAGTCTATGTCTAAGAGATCTGTGGACAGACAGGAGAAGGTCTTGACCAGCTTTGCTTGCTTGCTTGCATGCCATACTAACTGTTATGACTCTCAATAACACTTCTCCTTACTCTTCGCTTGCCATCGCTACTAAATAATTGATTGACCGATCTTTATTTCAAAAGGGTTAAGAACTGGGCATGCAGGCTCATCTGACATTCTGCCCTTTATCATACAGCTTTCACTCTATTCCAGACATTCTATGAATATGCTGTTCATGTAACAAACATAATTAACATTGAAGCTGAGAGACATAAAATAAAATATAACATTTACGTTTCACTCTTAAACATTCACTCAGTACAGAAATAACTACATACATATATAAATGACTATCTACTAAACAAAAAGTCCTGGAGTACAGCTAAAAAGCAGAAGGGTGTACAATGCTTCTTTAGCAGACTCCACCACCATGGGGACAATCCATTAGCCAGGATAGGCCTGTTACTAGGGGTACCAACAGAGAGGTGGGACAGGGTCTTGGACAGCTATGGGTCGCTAACCCTGACGGCAGCATATCAGCTATGGGTCGCTGATTGCCTAATTGGACAGTGTTTTCACCCCCGAAAATGAGTAATAAAATCATTTTTATAAATCATAACTTATACTAGAACTGTAATTATCACTTACATGGTGCATCAGCATATCCTGGACAAATAGCATTACATGTGATTCCATAACGAGCTCCTTCAATAGCAATAACCTTTGATAATACAAGGAAAGATAAATATTTTATTAAAACTTGACTCATGAACATTTATTAAAACTGGACTTATTATGAGCTATAGCACTCTGATTAGGACTACCATGTCAAAGCTGGTCAAAACCAGATCCCGCTTTGTAGCAGTGGTCCTGGCAACAAGCTGCTGTAGTCTGAGCAAAGGAGCCATGATTAATTTCTTTTCACGTTGGTGAAATTTCTGAGAAGTCTGTTCCTTAGGTTTGTTCAGAGAAGTATGAAAAACTACAATATCTGATCTGATGCTTTTATTATATGATCTTCACCACAGCAACATCTGCAAAGAACATTAAGTTTACAGTTAAAAAGGAGATATTTTCTTCTTGTCCTTCTTATATCTCCCTGGAACTGTGAGTATGTGTTCTTTCCAGCTAAAGAACAATAGCACTTCCATTATTATAGCAAAAACCATCTCCATTTTCATCAGTAAAAATAAAAAACCTGACAAGACAGAAAAAAGTACATGTCTGCAACAACAACAAAAAAAATCTTCCACAACAAACAAACACATTTTTAAAAAAAAAGGCTTTTAACATTAGATATTATCAGTTTTATATAGAAGCCTGCTTTCATATCACTGAATAACAGCCCATATCTATCTCTTCTGATTCATTCATTCATTTGCATGTCCCTTGCAGAACTTTGCCTCCCTAACAGCACTTCTGTAGGCCTCTCATTTGTAAGCAAGATGGCCTGCTGCTGATGCATCCATTTGCAGATCATCAACGATGTCTTACAGCCATCTTCGTTTTGGTCTTCCTCTCTTTCTTTTTCCCATTATGTACCCTTCCAAGACAGTCTTCTCTAGATTATCATGATGTTTAATGTGTCCAAAATATTTAAGTTTTCTTTCTTTAATCCTCTTTACTAGCCAGCCTTCTTCAATATTAAGTTCTTGTAGTAAGGATATATTTGTTCTTTTTTGTGTCCATGATATTTTAAGAACTCTTCTGTATCATTTACATTCAAAGGCATTTATGTGTTTCTCAGCTGTTTTGTTAAGTGTCCGGGTCTCACAATCTCTTCTGATATTAACATAATTTAAGAAAACAGACACAGAATTCCAGCATTTGTTACTACTGTTAATTTCACTAATGACTTGCTAAAACGAGGTCAAACTAGTCAATTAACATTTATTTCGGTAATGAGATAAAACATATCCGTCAAAATTAGAATGTGACAATCATTCATAATGAGATTACTTACTCTTGACAGTCCTACTAGGCCAGCCTTGGTTGCACAGTATGCACTTTTCCCTGGGTCTGCAATCAGAGCCATCTGAGATGCCATGTTAACAATGCGACCCCAGCCTACATAAAATGAAAGATTTTACAGCTTAAAGTCAACATACATTTTATAAATGAATAATTTATATGAGATTTCTTTCTGATGACATTTATGTCACTCTTATGTGAAATAAAAACCATTTCTTGTCAGGCAGAACTGCCGGACTTAATAAGAATTTCCTGCACTTCTATCACAAATGTGCTTTAGAAACTTCAGCCCATATTTACAATGGAGTGTGTGGACATGAGAGGACTAGCCAATAGTGACCTGTCTTCTCATTTGAAAAGCTGTGCCGAATCAAGTGCCATGCTGCATGGTGCAGACAATCATTTCTCTCCACAATTCCCTCCACAACTATAGCTATAGGTCCATAATTACTACCAACCAGCACCTTCTGGTTGACCAAGCTGTATTCTGTATACTCAGCTGTACTCTGTACTGTTTACCCAGATATATTCTATATACCCATCTTTGCTCTGTATACCGTGATAATAAAAATGGGTGCTTGACATATAAGTGCTAAAGAAAACAACCTCCAGAAATGGAAAATATTTGCCTGCAAGGGAACACACATTGCATAAATAGATGGCAGTGAATGACGGAACAGTCAAAAAGATATACAAGATAAAATAAACAAGCTAACTCAGAATGCAAACAACATAGGACTAAAGATCAATGTAGGAAAAACAAAGTTAATGAAGCAAAATGTGAACAACAGAAATGTACTCAGAGTAGATAGCAAGTTAGTGGAGGAAGTCAATGAGTGGCAGTAGAGTAGCAGAAAATGGAGAAAGCACAGAGGACATCAACAGCAGACTTACTAGAGCAAAATAGACTTTCGCAGTGCTGCAGACTATATGGAAATCTAAAAAACTAAGCATGAAGACGAAAATCAGGATATTTAAGAGTAATATTCTAAGTGTACTACTCTATGGAAGTGAATGCTGGAAAATCACCAAAACCATAGAAAACAAGTGGAATTCTGTCCAGACTTAATGTTTACGAAGAATTAGAAAAATATTTTGGCCAAACACCATAAGAAATAACATCTTGTTGGCAGAAATGCAGATTCAATTTTAAATTCAATTCAGATGCAATTATTGAGGAAAGACGCTGGTGATGGTTGGGACATGTGCTCCTAATGACTGACAACTCACTACAAAAAATAGCACTAAGATGGACGCCACAGGGGAACAGAAGTAAGGGTAGACCAAAAGAGACATGGAGAAGAACAACAGAAAGGATGTTGAGCAATAGAGGGTTCACCTGGGCACGAGTGGAAAAAAAGGCAAAGGACAGGCATTTGTGGAAAACCCTTGTGGAAGCCCCATGTGCTCTGGGCACTTAAGATTCAGAGAGAGAGAGAGAGAGAGAAAGAGAGAAAGAATGATGAAAAATTAAGATATCACATGAGGGACAAGTCAGTGATGACAGAATTTCATCAGAGTCCTCTGTGGGCAAAAGAAAGAAAAAAAAAGAGAATGAAAGAAAGAAAGAAAAAAAAACAGCTATGAGAGATTTTTCCTCCGCTGTGTAAGTTTTAGCACCATCATCAGCTAACTCACATAAACCATACAATGTCATCACTGTCAAAAGCATCTTCACAACATTCCACACCCAACATACAACAAAACTTATCTAACCCACCTCTTTTCTTCATTTGTGGAAAGAAGGCTCTAGTCAGGATAAATGGAGCAGTCAAGTTCACTGCAAGTGTCTGTGTCCAGGTGTCAGTGGACAAGCTTTCTATTGGCCCCCGACCCGGAAGTGCTGTGACAGGTAAATTAAAATGAGAAATTAAGTTTCTAAAATTACAGGTGGGTGTGGGTGCAATTTAGTTAATGTAGTGTTGAACAGAAAGGGCTTTTAATTTCTGCCTGAAAAATCTAATAATCATTTGCATTACTGTCTGTAAAACATGAAATTGTCAATTCTCTTGTTTATATCCTTATACAGTTTGAATGAGCACACATTTTAATCCAACATGAAAAATTTATATTAGTTCATTTCTTACATTTTATAATTATGATAAACATTAATTTATGTAAAATAAGTGCATTTATACATATAATGTTTTTATAAATTGAAACCAACCGTAATTAACAAATTAAATACTAGTACACATTTGCCCAACATCAAATGCTTCAGCTACCTGCATTGTTCACAAGAATATCCACTCCATCTGGATAGACTGCCAGAACATCATGACAGAATTTCTCTGTCTGATCAGTCTCCAGGAAGTTACCAGGCACAAAGTGAAATGTGCCACTGTACTGTCTTTAAAAAAAAAAGAAAAAGAAAGAAAGATAAAATCAATATCTGCACTGCAATATTATTTTTTATACTTATTTAAACAAATTTTATTGGGGGTGATGACGCTGTCCAATAATGCAATCAGCAACCCATAGCTGATATGCCAGTGTCAGGGTTAGTGAACCATAGCTGACCAAGATCCTGTACCACCTCTTCATGGTGTAATAGGCCTATTCTGGCTAACTGGGCAGGGATCGGCATAGTCCCCATGGTGGTGGAGTCTGCTAAAGAAGCATTGCACACCCCCTGCATTTTAGCTGCACTCCAGGACCGAAAAAATAGCTGCCATAACCCGCTCCCACACCGATACGATGCTGTGCCTCGACACCTCTACAGCATCGGCTGCAAAGAATACCAGCTCGCAGTTACAGGGAGTTCATACAAGTACAGATACAAGCACAAATAAATTTTATAATGTGTTACTCTCTTATCTGAGAGTCTGAGAAGTAGAATGGTTAGTGCACTTATTTTTCATAATGAAGGTCACTTAATGGGATCCTGCTGGGGGCATCATGTTCTCCTAGTTGTAGAGATGGGTATCAGTTCCTTTGGGATCTAAGGAAAGAAAGAGTGCCAGATGTGATGGACATTACTAAATGAACATTATTACATTCTAGTGTGCCAACATTTCAAAGAAAATAGATTTCACTGTGACTGAAAAGCAAAGGTGGCTGCGAATGTTCCTTAGCTTCTTGTTATTGTGATAATATAGTCTGAACTATGGGTTATGGATTGATGTATTTCAGTTGTTGGAGAAGTCTGGTTCTTAGGTCTACTCTATGAAGTAAAGGAAGTTACTCATCCACGCCCTATCTGATCTGATGCCCTTTATAGTAAGTACTTTCACTTCCCCATTACATGTATTTTATTATCATGTCTTTCACTCCCCATCTCATATAATGCCATTTACTACAAGTTCAATGTTATGCCTTTTATATCATATCCTTTCACTCACTAGTCAATATGATGGCTTTTATATCAAATCCTTCCACTTCCTGATCAATATGATGCCCTGTATTACAAGTCCCTCTGCTCTCATCTGATGAATCAAGTTCTTCCATCAAATCATCAGTCACAAGGGCTTCTAGTTCACAGTTACATAAAGAGTAAACAGCATAACCCAGTTATTTATTTCTGCTCAAGATCAAATTCACATAGAAGGAAGTGATTGACTGAAAGTTAGAACGATGAAGAATGATGAGCAATCCAAATATGCTAACCTTCTGAACTCTTGGAGTAACTCCTCAATTTCCTGCTCACTGGCCAGACCAGTAAGAACAACAGAGCAGCCTTTGCCTGCCAGACCCTGAGCAATACCCTTGCCTATGCCAGTGGTGGAGCCTGTTACAAGGGCTACTTTGCCTTTCATTGTCTCAGCAGCCATGATGGATCCACTATAATGCGTTGCTGTGTAGACTGTGCTACAATGAGTAAAGATTAATATTCATCAGAGAGAAAACATTATGTAAGCATAGTATAATTTTTCAGTTAACAGAGAAAGAGAAGGATCATCTAAATAAAATAAAGTTCCAACAAAGAACACAGAATTCCTTAACAGGCTTGTGAGAAATGCTAAATAAAGTGAGAAACAATTATGAGACCACATTGCCTGAATCTGCCACATGGACCATACACTCCTCATTTCTTCAGAGGCTATGACAGACTTGCAGTAGCATTTTTTTGCACATATTATTATTGTGTACTGTGCTAGATAGTGTTGGTGATCATGCTTCTTCACCTAGTGTGGTTCTTGATGTTTCCATATTAATTCAGGTGCTTTTCTTTTTCCATGCCACTTGGTCAGGCCAATGAGATATTTTTCTCTCTTCCTTTTTCCCTTGAATTTTCCAGTGATTATCAACATCTGTCTTTTTGTGACATGTTCAGGAAATTTTGAACATCTTTTTTCTTATCATTTTAACTAGATTTCATTGTTCTGCAACTTCTTTGAGGACTCATTTGTTTGTTTTTCTGTCTGTCCAGGGCATTTGTTGCATCTTTTACAGAAACTACATCTTTGTTGTTTCCAGTTTATTTATCATCTTAATTGTCCAAATCTCACAACTGTACAGCAATATTATTTCTATAAAGCACTGTAATATTCTTTTTCCTAATCTTACGAACATCATACTTGCTAATGTCTTCCTTCATGTCACAAAAAGCTGCTTTTGCCTTACCTATTCATGATTTGACTTTAGTTGTGCACTTGCCATCACCTGTTATTGTTGTTCCATGGTGGGTGAGTTTATTTACTTGTGTCAATGTCTTCCCATGTGAAAGGATGTTGGTATGTTTAATCTTTTCTATATTATCATTGTTTCTGTCTTGTGTAGCTCTTTATTGCTCTCTTCAATAATCTTGTTCACAAGTTTTTGCAAAATGCTTTCACTTTCTGTCAGAGTGGTGTTGTTCATATATCTCAGGTTATTGATAGTGTGGCCTCATATTTTAACTCCTTTCACATTTTTAATGCCTCACATGTTTTCATTGGATAATGAGAACAGATCAGGTGACAGTATACACCTGGTTTTATATCCTAATACTCATCTATGACACTTCACTCTGATTGCTGCATATGTTATGCCACAAAAAAAAATGATATTACTGTTATAAACCATGTCATTGTCATAAGCCCTGCCAGTACTAATTCTCACACAGTATTAAACACCTGTTTATATAGTAGGAAAAATGTTTAAGTACTTATTGTCACAACTAGCTGTTATAAGTATTATTTTTTCTGTTGTTGCATAAACACTGATTAGTGAACACTGAATAAACTTATTTTTTTTCCCATCAACATTCCATTTTTCCTAAATGCACTGACAGCCGTGTTGACTCTAGTGTGCATAGCGTATAAACCAGTGTATCTTATTTTATATCTTATATCCTTCCCGTGCCGTCAAATGTCACATAGGGCTCGCAATGTAGTTCACCAATTTTTCCTCTTTTCAGTGAGCTTTTCAACCTCATCAAGGGATTTTATGCCTATTAATTTGGCCTCTCTTAACAATGTCCTCTTTAGAGTTTCACGTGGTCTGCCTCTTTTTCTTTGGCCTGTTATAGCTTGTTTTGGGATTCTCTGATTGTTTCTTCTCATCACGTGACCAACATATGTCCATCTCCTTTTTCCTAATCACCCATAAGACTGGTTGTTGTTCAGTCATCTGTCTTATCTCTGCATTGTTCTTGAATTCATTCCACTTGATGCAGAGTATTTTCCTTAGACATTTGTTTTCAAAAGAGTCTAATTTCCTGTCTATTTCTTTAGTTGTTTTCCAGCTTTCGCATGCACAGATGAGGGTGGATATTACATTTGAATTGAATAGTCTTAGCTTGGTTTTTGTGCTTATAACTTTTGAGTGCCTTATGTTCTCAAGATTCTTGAAGAGTAATGCTGCTTCTGCAGTTCTAATTCTAACTTCCTTTCTGGTGTCATCATCCTAGTCTATGTAGCTGCCAAGGTATGCAAATTGATTGATTTATTCAATATCTGTCCCTTCTACGTGTATTTTCCCATTTTGATTAATGGGAAGTTTCATTATTTTTGTTTTGGTTCTTGTTAATTTCAAGTCTTATTTTGCTAGCCAGTTAAGACAGACTATCTGTTTTTTCTTGCATGGAATTCACATTATTACTAATAAGAGTTATGTCATCAGCAAAATCAAGATCTTCTAGTTGGGTCCCATTTACCCAGTCACTAGGTATTTCCTGTGCAACATTTTTTCATTACGAAGTCTATTGCAATTCCAAAAAGCATATAAAGATTACTTAAAACTGAGCAGAGAGAAGGAATGCATAGGATGAGAATGAAAACAGATGGGTGTATGGTTCAGTTTTACAAAAAGATAGTGAGGAAAGTGTGCAGAAACAAGAATGGCAGAAAGGAAAATGAGTACATATAAATGAAGGATAAGAATCTGAAGTTCCTACCTCTGTACAGATAGTCAAATCTTTTCCTCTAGCTTCACTTAACTCGGTGTAAACTAAAATGATTTGTTTTACAGACTCATGTAGCATACACAGTTCATAGTTATCTCATTTCTCGTGATATATGTTGTTATCGCTTTTTTTTATCTCAACCCTAGGTCAGGGACATGTGACATAATTCAGGCCCTAGTGGAAGTGTATCTTACTATTTTGATTTCACTTGCCTTGACCTCATTTTTAAAGCGCGACTAAAGAAAATGGTGTGTGGTGTTTGTGCATGTGTGATTTGCTTGGATTTTAAGAGAGAAGAGGTGCGTGTATGTGTCACAGAGAGAGAGAGAGAGAGAGAGAGAGAGAGAGAGAGAGAGAGATTCCACCCGTTTGCCTGGCAAAACCAATCCAAAAGGAGTCAACTTCATACTCATATTCACTGCTGTTCCTCATCTCCCAGATTCTCCTTGTACAAAGGTTTTTAAAAATGACACCTTCAACAGCTGAATTTTCTGAGCTCCAATGACGGCAGATGCCGAGAGGGCCGCCAGAGATTGCAGCTGCTCCACATTTGCAGGCCTTTGATGCAGTTCCTTCAAAAGTTCAAAAAACTTAATCACCCCAGCGTTCTTTTATTTTCTCTGTGCAAGTTATTACAACATAGGAAATATCGAGGCTTTCGCGCAGTAATAGAACAAAGTAATGTATTGCTAGAACTCGGGAAAAAAATCATAAACAAAATACTTTTAGCAGTAAAAGAAATAACAATGACAGGAGAACTAACTGGGATTGAACCACGGACTTTGGTAGGACGAGGAACCGCCTAGCCACGAGAGAATAGCGCAAGTTATCTATATCGCACTATCAACTTATCTATACCGCACTCACTAAGCTCTACCAACGTGTGCTCAGTTTTAGATTCGTCTACGATCTGGGTTATCATCATTGCACTCCGGACATGTGCTCTGATCCTCACAACGTATCCATTTGTGTCCTGCGGTTGATAGTGCCCATTTAAATTCGTGCATCAATAAACAGGCTTCAAAGTTAAAAATTCAGACTCCGGCTTCACTGCGTTCGGGACAACCCATATATTCTCCGCCTTGTGTCGCAGCATCCATCCAAGAATATGTTTGCTAATAGTTCATGTCAAATGTTGGTTGTTTACGATGCGTTTTCTGCCACACAGTTCGGATTTCCTGTCAGCACCTTTAATTAATTTGTCCTAGCTCCAGCAGTCTCTTCACAGCTACATTGTTCTTCCATCCACGGTCTTCACTTTCCCGCAGTCTATCCAATACGGCCTTCGCAATGTCCATTGTCGGCCTGCCATTTATTTTAGCCTCTCCAGCAAGTATGGTTGTCACATCATTGCCATGTACTCCCGAATGCTCTGGACAGTAAAGCCACGTTAGGCTTTCCACTGACTGGCTTCAAAGCAAATTCTTCTCAATCTTATGAACCATACTCTGTGAATCCGTCACAATGACACCATTAACCACATCAAGAGCAACTAACCATTCCATTGTCGCCAACACAGCCTCAGTTTCCATTCGCATGCTTGATGTGCTGACTTCAAAGGCTTCTGAACCCTGTGCCACTGCTCTTCCATTTCGGTAGGCAACAAAATCCCAACCACTTCTGCTTTTGCGAGTCACTGAGCCATTTGTATATATTACTGTGTCGGAAGACCCACGGTGATGCTGGATGAGATATTGAACCCAAAGTTCAACTGCTCCTTGTGCCCAGTCTCGACAGAACAGAATTAATTGCTGCTAAAAATAGCTGGTTACATCTGTCTTCCGGGTAGAAGACAAGGCTTCCAGAAATGAAATATAACTAAGCTAATTTATCAGCTGTACAAGTGCACAATATCATGTATCTATGACCACTCATTACACGCAAGCTGTGAAGACTTGTCTCAGAAAGCAGATGATGTTTGATGATAAATTTGATGAACCATAATCTGCAACCCAAATTCTTATATCTTATATCCTTCCCGTGCCGTTAAACGTCACATGGGGCTAGCAAGGTAGTTCGCCAATTTTTCCTGTCTTCGGCGAGCCTTTCAACCTCATCAAGGGATTTTATGCCTGTTAATATGGCCTCTCTTAACAATGTCCTCTTCAGAGTTTCATGTGGTCTGCCTCTTTTTCTTTGGCCTGTTATAGCTTTTTTGGGATTCTCTGACTGTTTCTTCTCATCACGTGACCAACATATGTCCATCTCCTTTTCCTAATTACACATGAGACTGGTTGTTGTTCAGTCATCTGTCTTATCTCTGCATTGTTCTTGAATTCGTTCCACTTGATGCCGAGTATTTTCCTTAGACATTTGTTTTCAAAAGAGTCTAACTTCTTGTCTATTTCTTTAGTTGTTTCCAGCTTTTGCATGCATAAATGAGGGTGGATATTACATTTGAATTGAATAGTCTTAACTTGGTTTTTGTGCTTATAACTTTTTAATTCCATATGCTCTCAAGATTCTTGAAGGTTAATGCTGCTTTTGCAATTCTAATTTCAGTCGCCAAAATCACAACCAACCAAAAGGCCCCGGGTCCACCCAGCCTCTAAAAATGAGTATCAGATAAATCTGAGAAGATATATATGTGGCCAGGCATGATACTAACACATCACACTTTCATGTGTCGAAGGTCTTGGAAATACAGGCCTACAGCCGTATCCCAATTATGCTCTAATGGCATGGAATCTGAGATTCTACCTTTACCTAAAAACACAACCAGCCCCAAAACCCACAGATGCTCAAAATTTTCCGCAACCAGCTTTAACAAGCAGCCCAGCTGGGGGTGGAAATCGCAGAACTGGCACTGAAAAGGTGGCTCTATACTTTTTTTTTTTTTTTTAAAGAAGCGGAGGGGATTTGATAAATGTAATGCTGAACATTTAGCAACCTGCCAGGCCTCCGAGAGAAATTTTGTAAGCCGGTACACCCACCCCCTACCGCCAACCAGCTTTCTGCTTATGTACTAAACGACTACGTCCACCCATAACATGGGTATGCACACTTCCATAACACTT
This sequence comes from Achatina immaculata, assembly GCA_009760885.1. Taxonomy (NCBI): domain Eukaryota; kingdom Metazoa; phylum Mollusca; class Gastropoda; order Stylommatophora; family Achatinidae; genus Lissachatina; species Lissachatina immaculata. Next base: position 12,679,720 of record CM019707.1, read on the forward strand.
CGGGCCACCAATAACACTGGGGAAAACCCTCGGAACCACAGAGTAATCCCCTCATAGAGCCCCGGTAACCAGGGCAACACACACTGCCACTTAGATATCCATTAAACTTTAAATACTTGCTTTTAAATAATGAAGATGTTAAATATCTTGGTTGCTTGTGTTAATTTCTTACTTACTTTTTTTTTTCTTTTAAATATTTGTTCCGCCGCATCTTATCAGTTTGTATTTGATTATATCGCGTTGTGTTTGGCTATGCCGTATAATCGTGGCTAAGGAGACTGACAATATTAGTTAACGCAGTTAAATGTTTTTTTTTCTTTTTCTTTTCAGTACGTGCATCGACATTTAAATTACCTTGCGTAGCACAAAAGTCAAATGCTTGCTGTGCCAATGTTAAAATTAATCTACGCAGCATGCGAAGCCAAAGTTCTAATTTAAAAAAGAAAGCCGAACACACAGTTCTATTAGTAAGTATAGCGACAATCGCCACCGTTGTGGTTACAGATTTGCGGTGAAGCAGCTGTGCAAATTTAAAACAGTAGTAGTAGTAGTAACAACTTCAAATGCTCACCGTTGTTTAGTACACAGTAACCCCCAGCCCCCAATTTTCGGTTGCATTAGTTACTGACCCATCAGCGTAGACGTGGGTCCAGCTGCTACTTGGAAAGTGCTCATCTGTGTACTTGAATATATAAACTAGGAAAATAAGTAGGAACATCTTCATTGCTTGTACTCGTTAAAGTAATAAAGCTGTTCCTACTTATTTTCCGAGTTTATATATTTTGGTATCACAGCTTTACTGCGGTGGGTCCGTGTATAGTTATATACTCATACACTAATTATTCTTTGTGTACTTGATAATCAGAAGTTTCCTTTCCGCACATGTCTGGTTGTTCTTTCTCATCCACACTTGTTTAATACTAGAGAGGCTGCATGGTCTGGTGATGGTTGTGACACATGCTGGGTATTCTCTTATATTTGTTTGGTTTGGCATGTGCTGGGCATTCTCTCATCATTGACTTCGTTATCTCTGGGAAGTCTGTTCGTTTAACTATGTCTCTTCCGAGTCCCTTCAATGTCTACACCAAACGAAGTGAGGACCAATAATACACATTTTCACAAGTAGGAAACAACAAGGCTTTCGCAGAATAAAGTAAAAGAGAGCAGTATTTATGTTAGACCTTGAAAAAAAATCATAAACCTATAATACGGAACCCCAAAACATATCCTTCAAGAGTGCCCAAACCATGCAGACATAAGGCGTGAGACATGGCTAGAGGACACAAGCTTGGAGCAAAAGCTTTGGGGCTTCTATTAAGATCTAGAGAGGACTACGGGCTTTGCCATGTCGACAGGGATCAAGATCTAATGTGACCAACAACCTCGAACACTGAAGAAGAAGAAGAAGAAGAAGCAGAAGAAGAAAGCTGGAAAATATTGTAACAATAAGAAAAAAATAGAGAGAAGAAGAGCCATTGGAAGACCGAGAGAAATTATACTGGACAGTCTGACGAGATGGTGTGAGAGGAGATTACCAAATGAGCTAATGGGCTGCATGAAGGATCGGGTACTCTGTAAAAGCATAATAGCCAACGCCAGTCAGCACTGCACCTGATGATGATATAATACTAAACTCCGAAACAAGACTTCTTACATCCTTACGTGCCGTTAAATGTCGCATAGGGCCCGCATGGTAATTCGCCAAGATGTCCTGTCTTCGGCTAGTTTTTCAATCTCATCAAGGGATGTTATGGGGCTTCTCTTAACAATGTCCTCTTTAGAGTTTCACGTGGTCGACCTCTTTTTCTTCGGCCTGTTGTGTTCCATTTGATAGCTTGTTTGGAGATTCTCTGATTGTTTCTTCTCATCAAATGACCGACATATGTCCATCTTTTTTTTCCTGATCAACCATGAGACCGGCTGTTGTTTGCTCATCTCTCTGATCTCTGCGTTGTTCTTGAATTCATTCCACTTTATACTGAATATTTTCCTTAGGCATTTGTTTTCGAAAGAGTCTAATTTCTTGTCTATTTCTGTAGTTGTTTTCCACTTTTCACGTGTATAAATGAGGTTTGAATTGTATAATCGTAACTTGGTTTTTGTGCTTATAACTTTTGAATGCCATATGTTCCCAAGATTCTTGAAGGTCAGTGCTGCTGTGGCAATTCGAATTCCAACTTCTTTTCTGGTGTCCCCATTGTGGTCTATATAGCTGCCGAGATATGCAAAATGGTTTGCTTCTTCAACAGCTGTTCCTTCTACGTATATTTGTCCGTCGTCGTTAATGAGAACCTTCATTATTTTTGTTTTATCCTTGTTAATTTCAAGTCCTATTTAGTAGCCATTGAAGACAGGGTATCTGTTTTTACTTGCAATGATTTCATACTGTCGCTGATTATGCCATCTGCAAAATCAAGATCTTCCAGTTGGGTCTCACGTTGCCGTATTAATACTACAGTTGAAAAGCAAAAAAGTCTCATAGAAAAATAACGCACGAAACGAATGCGCAACATAAGCAAATCTAGGAAAGAGTTGCACGACTCTATCGCAGGAGGTAAATCATCCGCATTCTCTGAGTTTTAAATAATTTAGAAATAGCCCATTAACAGTTTGACAAAAGGAAAATAAATCTTCGAGGTTCTGTCAGTATTGGCTAAAAAATAAAATGATGGTCAGTCAAATTACAGGGAATATAGCGACTAATAGCAGCTGTGGTCTGAAAAAGTTTCGCTACGATGAAAGATTGCCGGTGTTGTGCAGTATATGCGAATAAAGAGCTATTATTTCCCGAGCTTAATGAATAAATGATACTTTATGATGTGCAATTATTTATTGCTTTGTCTCTTTTGATATGTGTTGAAAGTATTTTGATGTAATATTAGTTATTTTTTATTCCCATTATTGTATATCCCATTTTCGTATCATTTAAAAAAAAATTATCAGATTTTACAGCATCAGATGTTTTAACCCACCTGTACTTTATAGGTTTTGACAGTATATTATTTTTATGTGAGCAGACATAATCTCAGGCATGTCATTGTTGTTTAGATACCTTATGAGAAAAAAAATGGTGGTCAAGCCATCTACGTTTTGTGGAAGCTAGAGTATTATCACTGAAATAATGGGAGTACAAGGTTTGTGGCAGCTTCTACAGCCTGCTGGACAGCCTGTCACTTTAGAGTCTCTGGAAGGAAAGGTCCTGGCTGTTGGTATCCTTTTTTTATATTACATTTTGTTGTCTTTTCTCACAAATGTAACTGGGGTGAAGACACTGTCTGATGAGGCATTCAGTGACCCATAGCTGATATGGGTAGATCAGGGTTAGTGAACCATAGATGGTCAAGACCCTGTCCCACCTCTCTGATGGTACCCCCAGTAACAGGCCTAGCCTAGCTAATGGGACAAGGATCGCCATAGTCCCCATGGTGGTGGAGTCTGCTAAAGAATCATTGCACACCCCTCTGCTTTTTAGCTGTACTCTGGGGACTGAAAATGCAGCTGCCATAACCCACTCCCACACAAATAGGATGCTGTTCCTCAACACCTCGTCAGCATCGACTGCAAAGAACACCAGCTCGCAGTTACAGGGAGGTAGCACAAGTACAAGCACAAATGTAACAGAAGACAGGATAATGCTTAACAAGTATTGTTGTCAGGATTTGGATATAAGTAAAGTAAAGAAACAAAGAAAGAAGCGTAGATCAGCTGGAACTGAAAAAAGAGAAATATCGAAAATCATAAGAACAAGACAGTTGAGATACTCTGGGCACGCCAAGAGGTGTAATATTACACTGAAGACTACTTAAGGGCAACATTGAAAAGGAAGAGAAGAGGACAACGGTGACATAGATGGGTGAACAGTATCAAGAGATGGACAGGAACCAGCTTGGCTGAGTGCAACACGAAGGCAGGAGGCAGAACAGACCGGAGACTCACTGCAGCCAGCCTTCCGTGGAGCGATGGCACAAGATGATGATGAGCACTCACATGGCTGCTACACTCTAGTGCTGTTTTCAAGCTTAATTAAAGTAAAAAGATGATGATAGTTATTTTAAATTAATGTAATAATAGTAATCATAATAGCAGTAATCATAACAAAAATTGTAATAACAATAATCATATTAATATATTATTTTGAATATAAATATAACATATAACTGGAATTTATTACTCAGCAAAGGCTTTCATCTGGCCTTTCTTTCAAACTGAAGCTTAGTGTTTATACTGTGACAGTGTTTCTCAACATCCTAGATTCCAGCCCTCCCTTTGTGATCCAGGCTGCCCCTGAATCCTCCACTATTTTAAATTATCATCCAGAAAGGATTTTCATCATTATTCACTCTTGTACCATGATTAGTTATTGAAATGTAGACTTGAAATTCCTCCTTGGGGAGCCTTCTGTTTCTCTGTTTGTAATAATTTTTCTGGTGTGTTATGTTAATGTGTGAGCCTGGCTTTTTCTAGCATTGCATTTGTTTGCCTTAATGTGAACCCAAGATGTCAGCATTTGGCTTCACCAGACCATGAAAGGGATGAGAGACAAGGATGGGCATCCCTTACCTAATGCTCACCTGCAGGTTAGAATTCACTTTTCTCATTTGTTTCAAGTATTTGAAGTGCAGCCTTCACTGTGTTCCATGCTATACTGACGTGTCATAAATTTGACATTGGTGTGATTTATTAAGGAGAAGAAGGTAGTAGGAGGCAGCTAGATTTTGTACTTCTTTTCAGAGCCAAGGAGAATCAGGTAGGTCCCAGGGAAAGTTTGCTATCCAAACACAGAAAGTAACTCACATATGTGGACTTGTAAGTTATTTTTTTTAATGTAATTATTCTTTCTCTGAGGGGAATGACAGAGCCACCTTGCTACCACAGTAGTTTGGACCACAGGGAGATAACCCTGGTTCTCCACTCCTCTCATTAGGCTGCTTCCTTTGGGTGAGTTGGTTGTTGATCTCTGAACAGAAGTGTGAGTTCTTTGCAGCTGTTGCTGTTCTCTTGAAGGAATGATGTCAGGTTGGATGAGTAGTGAGATTAGTGGTGGTTTTAATTCTGAGTATGCGCCTAATAAGCAGGGTTTTTTTTTTTTAAAATCAGACTCCACCACCATAGGGAACATATTGATCCCTACCTTGTTGTTAGGCTGAAGGTGTGTGACAGCCCTGTTGAAGATTCATGAATAGGTAGGATGGTAAGATAGGACTTTGACCAGCTGTGGTTTTTTTTTTGTCACCTCTGATCACTGCACCGTTGCTGTAGCACTTCTCTCTTTGTTCACCATTCTTCGTCTGACTTAAAGAATCATCACAACATATGCTGTGTGTCTCACACTGGTTGTGGGTAATGCATGCTAAACCATTTCATTTGGGGAAAATGTCCACTTCCCCTCTCCTTCCCCTAGCTCAATCATCCTCCTGATGTGATTGTTGTCATTCAGTCTGATGTCGTCCTCCGTTCGCAACCCGTCCAAGTTGGCTTTTACAGTCTCCTTCTGGTCCATTCTTAGGATGCCTTGAATTGATGCTGTGCTTTGCTAGTTTGTCCACTTTCTCATTGCCTTTGACATTTGCATGACCTGGGCAGCAGATCCACATCAAACTGAATAGTCAAGAGCCCTCTAGAAACTGGATCCACTCCCTGCAGAAGAAATGCCTCTTGATTCCCTGTAACATGCTTTGGGAGTCTTGTTACAATGACTCAGTTGGAGTCATCCTGCTTCATCAGCCAGGAAATTGCATTTGATGTCGCCTGCACTTCCATTCTCATTCTTGAACCGGTGGTTGCATAAGCTCCTGATTTACTTGCAACCAGTTTGCCATTGTGGTAGACAACATAACACTATCCACTTTTTAAACCTCATGCCACGGACCCATCTGTGATGTTGTGGATGTTGGAACGGAATGTGGAACACATATGGGAATGGCCAGAGTACAAGATTGCCAGTCTCTGATTACCATATTACAGATTACATTGTGTGTCTCACATATTCACTGTTTTCTGCACCACAGGATAGTAGTTGTGATATTGCTTGAACTGTGTTCAACAGGGTCTCTTCTCCCGAGTTTGCAAGCTGCTGTTTTACCGCATAAGGCCCATTTTTGTATTTGATGGAGGTGTGCCAGCTCTCAAGAAGCAGACAATGGTTAGTTTAAATATAAAATCATCCTCGTAGTTATGCTTGGTACTTTTGTATTTTTATCTGAGTCTGTATAGGCTGACAGCATTTTCTGTTGAATATATAACTTTTAGTTGTATTTAATCAAAAGGTGATGGATAAATGCAAAAGGCCGTGAGTTTCATTTAAGGACATGATGGACAGCATATAGCCCTTTGGCCATGAGTTTGATGCCCCAGTTGTAAACTTGAAGAAATTAAAATAATTATTGTGCTTGTATTATTTTGGCAGAATAAATCAGTACGGCATAAATGTAGTATAACTGGAGGCTTGTGGCTTTTGTACAGTGGAATGTAGGGCTTTTGTTTTTTAATGCGATATTTGGCCAGATTGTTGTTGATAGTTACGGAAAACAACGGCTTTGTGAAAAAATACATGGTTCAGTGTGGTAGATAGGCATTTGGCTGTTGCATTTTTCACAGTTGAGTAAATGTTCTTTTTTGAACTTGTATGAACACAGTGAACAGATCTTTCATTAAATGTTTTTTTGGACTGAAACAGGCAGCAAGAAGGGAGAGAAGGGCAGAAGCTGAAAGGGAGAGCACTGAAATCTCTCAGAAGTTGTTGCGGAACTTGATGAAGAGTCAGGCAGTGAGACAGACTCTTGGAAGCGAGAGAGGTTCAGGTCGGTTTGTCCCAGGCATCCGCAGAGGTCGTGGTCAGCTTGATTCCGATATGTTTGAGTTGTTACCCCTGACTGAATCAGAGGAGATTGGGTAAGTCTGTGTTTAGTTTCTTAGACACTAGAACATATCCTGGAGACATGTCCAAGCCATTCAAATCTCCAAGCATAAATCTGGCCCAAAGGAGAGGAACTAAACTAAAAGCTGTGGTGCTCCCATTCAAGCTTGGAGATGACAGCAGACTTCATCAGGATGACAAGGCTGCAGATTTAGCATGGCCATCCTTCCTCGAATGCTGAAAGAAGACTTTATTATTCAGTATATTGGTGATAGTGTCCTAGTGTTGTTTGAGATATTAAAAGTTATAGTCTTGATTTTTACTAGAGATATTGATCATTGATGTTATGATATTCATGTTATTAAGGTGTTAATGGGGCATTTGTGATTTGTTGATGGTGCACATTACATGATGGTGCTGTTAAATTGATGCAGTGACTCTTAATTTTATGAGAGGTGATGGTATATACATCATCTAGGTGTTGTCAGAAGCTATGATAGCATGTATATACTCCATCTAGGTGTTGTCAGAAGCTGTGATAGCATGTATATACTCCATCTAGATGTTGTCAGAAGCTGTGATAGCATGTATATACTCCATCTAGATGTTGTCGGAAGCTGTGATAGCATGTATATACTCCATCTAGGTGTTGTCGGAAGCTGTGATAGCATGTATATACTCCATCTAGATGTTGTCAGAAGCTGTGATAGCATGTATATACTCCATCTAGGTGTTGTCGGAAGCTGTGATAGCATGTATATACTCCATCTGGATGTTGTCGGAAGCTGTGATAGCATGTATAAACTCCATCTAGGTGTTGTCGGAAGCTGTGACAGCATGTATATACTCCATCTAGATGTTGTCGGAAGCTGTGATAGCATGTATATACTCCATCTAGGTGTTGTCAGAAGCTGTGATAGCATGTATATACTCCATCTAGGTGTTGTCAGAAGCTGTGATAGCACGTGTTGGGTCTTGCTGTTCCTAGGTAGGAATAATAGTGTTGCAGGTCTTGATAGCAGTGGATTTATTGGTGGTGTGTGCTGCTGAATTGATGTTGTAATACTCTGTAGTTCTTTGCATTGCAGTTCATGGTGTCGAACAAGTCCTGATATTGTCGAAGATGTTGGTTGTGTTTATCAGTGATTCCCAATTTCGAAAGTGGGTGGTAACTAAAAAAAAAACAAAACAAAACACACACTCACTCCCTCTCTCCCTCCCTCTTCTCTTGGGTGATGAGGAAATCCAAAGAGGTGGTGAGAGAAAAGAGAGGGGGTTATCAAAACCATTTGATTTGAGAAGTTTTTGGGGGCACTTATGGTAGTAGGCTGTGAGCTGCAAGGAACGGTAACCTGAAAAATGAAAGTTTGGGAACCTCTGGTGTATGTGCTGGTTTAATTGATAGTCACATAGCACTGATGTTGTTGTGGATGATGAAGCTGTCTGGTTCAGGCACTGAGAGGATACTGTCAGTATTTTCTTTGCCATAGAGGGCACGATGCTAAGACTGCTATATTGTCTTATATGTTGTCAGATGCTAAGACTGCTGTATTGTCTTATATGTTGTCAGATGCAAAGACTGCTATATTGTCTTATATGTTGTCAGATGCAAAGACTGCTATATTGTCTTATATGTTGTCAGATGCTAAGACTGCTGTATTGTCTTATATGTTGTCATATGCTAAGACTGCTATATTGTCTTATATGTTGTCATATGCTAAGACTGCTATATTGTCTTATATGTTGTCAGATGCTAAGACTGCTATATTGTCTTATATGTTGTCAGATGCAAAGACTGCTATATTGTCTTATATGTTGTCAGATGCTAAGACTGCTGTATTGTCTTATATGTTGTCATATGCTAAGACTGCTATATTGTCTTATATCTTGTCAGATGCTAAGTCTGCTATATTGTCTTATATGTTGTCAGATGCTAAGACTGCTATATTGTCTTATATGTTGTCAGATGCAAAGACTGCTATATTGTCTTATATGTTGTCAGATGCAAAGACTGCTATATTGTCTTATATGTTGTCAGATGCTAAGACTGCTGTATTGTCTTATATGTTGTCAGATGCTAAGACTGCTATATTGTCTTATATGTTGTCAGATGCTAAGACTGCTATATTGTCTTATATGTTGTCAGATGCCAAGACTGCTATATTGTCTTATATGTTGTCAGCTGCTAAGACTGCTATATTGTCTTATATCTTGTCAGATGCTAAGTCTGCTATATTGTCTTATATGTTGTCAGATGCTAAGACTGCTATATTGTCTTATATGTTGTCAGATGCAAAGACTGCTATATTGTCTTATATGTTGTCAGATGCAAAGACTGCTATATTGTCTTATATGTTGTCAGATGCTAAGACTGCTGTATTGTCTTATATGTTGTCAGATGCTAAGACTGCTATATTGTCTTATATGTTGTCAGATGCTAAGACTGCTATATTGTCTTATATGTTGTCAGATGCCAAGACTGCTATATTGTCTTATATGTTGTCAGCTGCTAAGACTGCTATATTGTCTTATATCTTGTCAGATGCTAAGTCTGCTATATTGTCTTATATGTTGTCAGATGCTAAGACTGCTATATTGTCTTATATGTTGTCAGATGCAAAGACTGCTATATTGTCTTATATGTTGTCAGATGCAAAGACTGCTATATTGTCTTATATGTTGTCAGATGCTAAGACTGCTGTATTGTCTTATATGTTGTCAGATGCTAAGACTGCTATATTGTCTTATATGTTGTCAGATGCTAAGACTGCTATATTGTCTTATATGTTGTCAGATGCCAAGACTGCTATATTGTCTTATATGTTGTCAGCTTTTAACCCACCTTAGCTCTTCTTTTTCTCCTCATTTAGTAAGATCAAGCAGTTTTATATCCTGAAAGTGGAAAATGGTACGTAATTTTCAGTGAAAAGGTTTTCAAAACATCAAATCCTAAAACAGTGGGTGTTTGCTGCTAACGTTATGTACTGAGTTGTTTTGTGTGACTGAGGTTATATTTTTTTTATTTTCAGGCTAGTGTTAAGTGCCCAAGAATGGGAAAAGGATTTTGAGCTGCAGGAGAATTGGATAAAGGTGATTATTTATTCTTTTCTTGGACTTTTGGAGAAGGTGATCATTTAAAATATAATAGGAAGTGAAATCAAATAAACTAAGCATAAATATAAAAATCAGGATATTTAAGAGTAATGTTCTAAGTGTACTACTCTATGGAAGTGAATGCTGGAAAATCACCAAAACCATAGAAAACAAGTTGAATTCTTTCCAGACTAAATGTTTACGAAGAATTAGAAAAATATTTTGCCCAAACACCATAAGAAATAACATCTTATTAGCAGAAATGCAGATGAAACCACTGACAACAATTATTGAGGAAAGATGGTGGCGATGTTTGGGACATGTGCTCCGAATGACTGACAAATCACTACCAAAAATAGCACTAAGATGGACACCACAGGGGAGCAGAAGTAAAGGTAGACCAAAAGAGACATGGAGAAGAACAACAGAAAGGATGTTGAGCAATAGAGGGCTCACCTGGGCAAGAGCAGAAAAAAAGGCGAAGGACAGGCATTTGTGGAAAACCCTTGCGGAAGCCCCATGTGCCCTGGGCACTTAAGGTTCAGAGAGAGAGAGAGAGATAATAGGAAGTAAATAATTGCCTCCAACTTCCTGTCCTTGTGTAGAAGACTTCATGAGCTCTCCTTGTCATTATTGTCTTTATCTCCCTGGAACAGTGGGTCTTAACCTGGGGTCCAAGGACATTCCTGGGATCCATGGAAGGGTTCTTGGGGGTCCAAGGACAAGTGAGTGGACTGACGTGATTAAAAGAAAAATCTTAGTCTGTTGTGGGCTCTGTAACTTTTGTTTATTGCTTTATTTTTTAATGATAGGTCTTTAGTTGTTTCAGGCTGAAAAGGGGGTCAGCAGCCAAGAAAAGATTAAGAGCCACAGCTCTACAGTTAAGAGCCAGGAAATGAAACAGCTGATAGACTAACAAAGGAAGATACAAAGAAAGAACAATTCAGGCACAGAATATCGCAGTAGGAAGTGAAAACACTAATTATAGGGGAAAACCAAAACACCTGGAGGCAAGGGACAAACAGCAGATGCCCACAGGACCCCATATCAAGACTAAACAAACAGCAGATGCCCACAGGACCCCATACCAAGACTAAACAAACAGCAGATGCCCACAGGACCCCATACCAAGATTAAACAAACAGCAATTGCCCACAGGACCCCATATCAAGACTAAACAAACAGCAGATGCCCACAGGACCCCATACCAAGACTAAACAAACAGCAGATGCCCACAGGACTCCATACAAAGACTAAACAAACAGCAGATGCCCACAGGACCCCACACCAGGATTAAACAAACAGCAGATGCCCACAGGACCCCATACCAAGACTAAACAAACAGCAATTGCCCACAGGACCCCATACCAAGACTAAACAAACAGCAGATGCCCACAGGACTCCATACTAAGACTAAACAAACAGCAACAAAAATCTTCATCTATGAACCAGACACTGTAGACTTAACACTCATCTCCACAAGATAAAGGCTGCACCAACAGCCCCATGCATGTGCACCAAAACAGCACTCCTGAACACATACTGCAGACCTGCAAATTATACAGAGACCTTGGAGTCCAGGTATGGCTTGAGAGAGAAGCACAGAGGAGAAAACTGGGTTTCCTATGAAGACCTGCTCACAGCAGTATTCATAAAGGCAACCCATCTTTCTGAGTGGAAAGTTGAACATACGAAACTGAATGCGGTAGAAGAAGAAGAAGAAGAAACTAAGAGCAGGTATTTCTTAGCGACCAGATGTCCAAAACCTGGCTTGCTGGAAGACCTGGAGTGGTGCCCGACAGCAAGCTTGTCAGCAGTGTCCACCACTGTAGGGACTGCAAAGAGCAGTAACTGCCGAGTTACTATAATTTCTGAATTCTGCTGTCAGACTAGATTCTGTTATGCCACACAGTAGGAGTAGGGATATATGTGTGCTTGCGTACACTTAAGATCAGAGAGGTATTAGTTTTTTGTGAGCAAAGGTCAGAATTGTAGCACTGGATTATTGTAATAATCCCTCTGTTGAGTGTTTGCTCTTTTGAACAAGGTCAAGAATATGTGATTGGATTTTTTGAAATAATAATCCCTCTGTTGGGTGTTAGTTTTAGTGAGAAGAGATTAAAATCATTTTACCAGATTTTTTGTAATAATAATCTCTTCTTTGGGTGTTTGATTTTGCTAGCAAAGGTCAAAAATGTATGATTAGATTTTTGTAACAGTATTATCATCATTGACATTTTTTTGATTGGGGTTGAAAATCCTGAGACTGTTGATTTTGTTTGTGGGAACAGTAAAAGTTAAATGAGTAAAGTAATAGTCAAATAAAAATCCTTATAAATTTGTTCTTAAATTACTTATTTTTGTCACATTTCAGCTGTCATATATTCTGTAAATCAAAATTAATCTCTGACCTTAACAGGCCTAATGTTTGTTTTACAGGAGGGCTTGGCAGTGTTGTCAGACACCCATCCTGATTCAGAAGAATTCAGGTCCCTGCCCATGGAAATCCAGCACGAGGCTCTGAGCGAGATGAAGGAGCAAAAGAAATATCACAGCTTGCGTCGGCTTACAAAGATGCCTGAGGTTTATTTCATGTGTTTTTGCTTTTGTTTCCAGTGCACACAGCCGTCTTAAAACTTACTGTTCTTAACGATTTTTTTTTTTTTTGGTTAAAATAGCTGCAGTTGTTGCCAACTGTCAGAATGTTGTACTCAGTTCCTAGTGGAAACACAAGATGAGTATGTTGGTATGAATGGTATGGTTGTCAGGACCGATGAACTAGAGCTGGCTGAGATTTTGTCTCATTTATGGGGTCAGCAGCCAAGAAAAGATTAAGAGCCAAAACTCTAGAATTAAGAGCCACAGCTCTAGAATTAAGAGCCAGTAATATGCCAGTGTGCACATTTAGCCTGACAACTGTGGTGGGGTTGGCAAAGGCCCCCCCTCTCCCCCACAATGGTTGAGTCTGCTGGGAAACTTCTGTCTTGGGTCTGCAATATCAGGTCTTTTAAATAAGCAGCCATACTGCATTCCCTATCCCGCTCAGAGCCTGCTCTAAAAACATCATTATGGCATAGGCTGCAAAGAAGAACAGTGCACAGTTTTATGGAGATCAAAGGAAGAATAGGGTGTAACCACCAGAGGAATTTTCATATTACCACCCAATATTTCTTAAACATAAGTTGGTAAGTGTTGCAGGAACTAGTAGCCATCGTAGACAGGGCAAAAGATAAAGCAGATAACAGCAAAAGAATTGAGGTCCCACCTAAATACTTCATAGGTGCTGGTACGACATCAAATATTGAAATCAGGGACACTCCCTTACCATCACTGCTAGATGGTACAAATGACTGGGATGTGATAGCAGACCTTCCAGGAAGAAGAGAATACCCGACCGCCATCAAGAACACAGGAATGCGACCGGACATTGTGGTGTACTCCACAGAAAAACAGGAATTAATAATGATCGAGCTTACGGTTCCATACGAAACTAGAATAGAGGAACAGCATTTATTCAAATTGGAGAAGTACAATGATCTGGTCAAGCAACTGAGGCAGGGGGCAGGAATCAGGGCAAAAGTGATAGCTGTAGAAGTGGGAGCAAGAGGATTCGCAGCAACATCAGCATATGACCTATGTAAGCAACTGGGCATAAAGGGACAAGCAAGAACAAGGGCATTGAGAAGCCTTTCAGAAACAGCAGAAAAGGCCTCATGCTGGCTGTGGAGTATGCGAAATAAGCATTGGGAACATAAATAATTTCATTTGCCACAACCAATACCAGTCCTCTGTAGCTAAATCGCTAAAGACGCACTGTAAAAGTGCAGGGGCAATTGGAAGAAAAAAAAAAAGCAATAACTCACAAGACCTCTGGGAGTCATGACCCAGAGGGGCCCACCCCCCTTAGAGTGTCAGGAGTTTAAAGGGCCGAAACACTTGTCTGAGGGGGGTACTTCCTCTGATGATCTGAAGGAGTTGTGTTGTTGTTCCGCTCTCTACAGTAGAGAGTTTCCTGCATATAGTTTATAAGACGCATGACCTTCTCTGCCTATTCTTAGCCTAAACAGTTTTTTTTTTATGAAACACATGATTTTTTTTTTTCCACATATCTTTGACTAAAGAGTTTTTTTAATGAAGTACATGAATTTTCCCCACATATTCTTGGCTTAAATGTCATATTTTAACACATTTACCAGGACTCCACAGATTTCTCCTCCTACCAGTTGAAGAAATTAATGCAGCAGTGCAAACTGACAACTCGAATTGAAGAAGTTCGCAAAGGGATGTCTTCGGCAACGTCTGCCAGTTTAACCCGTAGTGAGGGAGATGAGTATTTTGGTGATGAGATAGAGTCCAGAAGAATAGTCTCAGAGGATTCTGCTCATTATGTGCTCATTAGAGGTCTGACAAAGAAGATGCAGCAGGAGGAGGCAGACAGGTACGAGATCCACAACCGAGTTAAGTTGGAGAAGGTTGAAGAAGAGGAGGGCGAAGATGGTACTTCGGTGTTGGAGGAGAAAGGTCATGGGTCAGGAAGATTTTCCTCCGATTCAGACAATGATGTGGAGAGTGTTTTGCCCAGAAGACTTCAAAGAAGAAGAGGCCAGAGGTCAAAGTCATCTCGGACTGACACGGAGTATTCTGGGAAACTTTTTGCTGAGCATAAAAGAACAAAAGTTGCTGTGAGTGGAGATGGCACAAGTAGGGCAGAGAGTACATCTGATATCACATGTGCTGATAGTAGCAGCAGCTCTGAAGGTTAGTACTGACTGAAGATCCTTTGTATTTGTAAAAAAAATTGTATTTTGAATTCCATTAATGTGCTGACTTGTAAATTATCTAGCACTCACAGAGCCTATACATATTTTGTATGTGTGACTCATCTCTCTCTTTCTCTCTGAACCTTAAGTGCCCAGGGCACATGGGGCTTCCGCAAGGGTTTTCCACAAATGCCTGTCCTTTGCCTTTTTTTTCTGCTCTTGCCTAGGTGAGCCCTGTATTGCTCAACATCTTTTCTGTTGTTCTTCTCCATGTCTCTTTTGGTCTACCCTTACTTCTGTTCCCCTGTGGTGTCCATCTTAGTGCTATTTTTGGTAGTGATTTGTCAGTCATTTGAAGCATATGTCCCAACCATCGCCAGCGTCTTTCCTCAATAAATGCTGTCAGTGACTTCATCTGCATTTCTGCCAACAAGATGTTATTTCTTATGGTGTTTGGCCAAAATGTTTTTCAAATTCTTCGTAAACATTTAGTCTGGATAGAATTCAACTTGTTTTCTATTGTTCTGATGATTTTCCAGCATTCACTTCCATATGTGTGACTCATGATGGGGTGTAATGGGAAGCATGATATTGCAGCCTGCTGGATGATAAGTCAGTAAATCATGCATATGCCTATAAAATGAAAGTAGACTTGATAGTTTACTCTCAGCGTTATCTTAATCTGTTGTCACATCATATTGATGGGCAGAGCAGAAAAAACTAGACCCCTTAACTCATCGTTGCTATCCTCGCTATAGCGAGGTCTTCTGGTTAGTCTAGTGACTGCCATCCATGTTATAGCAAGGTTTGTTTCGTTGCAGCGTAAAAACAGTGTGACTTTTTATTGTACACGATTTATCTGCGCATGTCTGGTGACCTTTCGTAGTTCAGTCTAAACCGTGGCTAACAACCGAGTGGAATCAATGTTTTTTAATCGAGAAATTTCAATATTTATTGTGATATCATTAGGACATGTCCTATGACCAGACCACTGTTCCTGAATGTACCTCAAGTAGATCTAGACCTATTAAATGGACTTGAGAAGTAGTTAGAAGGTTATTTCAGACATTATTTTAGTGAGAATGCCACCGCATGACGAGATCGAATGAAAATTTAAGTAGATCTGGACATCGCCGATGGTAAACATTGTACATCTAGGCATCGCCGATGGTAAGCAGTACACAATTATCAGCTAAAATCATCACACTGCTTCTTTTTTCCTAAAAACTCTTCATTTATGAAATCTTCTTATATTTACAGCTATTTTCATGCATAATATGTATACTTTTAAAGTGGAAATACTTTGTACATTCACTTTTACAACTATACCCCCATACATATTAAGACCCGTGCTTTTTGTGTGGCAGAGACAGGAACATCCACGTTTTTTTCTGCGGCGCGGGTAGAGTTAAGAAGGCGTGTGTGAAAATAATTCTTACTGTTATTTATGAGTTTACTGGCATTTGCTAGCATTCATTGTGGTTGCATATGAAACATTTCTTAGACTGTCATAAGAAGTCAATAGATGAAAGTTAATGGGTTCTATTTCTGTCACAGAATCACTTCTGTCTCTTCTTCTTCTTCTTCGTTCGCATTGTCTGTCTATATCTGCAGTCCTGTCTCTTGGATAAATTTCACTGTTTTTTGTAACTCATGTATGGAACCATAGAGCTTATCTTCTTTAGTGGTTTCACTGGGCCAGTAATTATTTCTCAGTGTCTCGTAGTTGATGCAGTTCTGGAGGATATGTTCCACAGTTTGGGGCACCTGGGCGCATGTACATAGATTAGTAGTACCAACCTTAAACTTTGTATACATATGACTTCGGAGTCGGCTGTGTCCTGTTCGGAGACGGAAAATGGTGACTTGTTCTTTTCTGTTTAGCATGTGATAGTCATCATGTGATGGTGTTTGTGGCTTCCTGTAGGTTTTTATCATGCTTTTCTTCTGATTATAGGTGATTGGTATGTCTGGTTGCTCCATTTCAGTGCCCTCTTTGGCCAGATGGTCAGCTTTCTCATTGCCTGGTATCCCACAGTGGGAGGGAATCCATTGCAAAGTGACTCCATGTTGTAAGCCAATTTTTGACAAGGCATCTTTAAGGTCTGATAGTTTGTTGCACTGAAGAGCTTCCAGTACTGATCTTGCATCTGTGAGAATTACTACAGGACATGTATCAATTCTGGAGTCTGATAGTTTTTCAACTGCAGCAATAATTGCCCTAACTTCTGCATCAAAGTTGTTGCAGTATTTTCCAGTGGGTATGGAAATCTTGTCAATGGTGTTGTTTGGATATTCAATATATGCTCCTGCCCCTCCATTCTTTATGGCATTATGTGCAGATCCATCTGTATACACACGTATCCAGGTGTCACATGGATATTTGTCATCTAGAACACTAAGTGTGGCTGTTGATCTTACAAGACTGCTCTGCATCTCACCATTCTGCACACCTTTCACTTCAGTCTGAATAGTTATTTGTGTATAATCTGCTTCTTTCCATGGTGTATGCTCTGGTACAGATGATAATGGAGTGACTACAGTTGGAAGGTCAGGTATCAGCTTACGCACACGCTTGTCCTGATGAATGAAGCTGCTTCTTTTAAGCCGTCCTAATGCCAAGTTATTGAATCTCTCCTTCAGGGGATGGCTTACAGAGCTAAGGAATTTTTCTCCCATGGTCATGACCTTTGTGTCTCTACGTTCCTTTAGCGGTTGAACACCAACTATTTTCTGCATTTCTACTATTGGTGTGGACCTCATGGCACCTGTGATAATCCGTAGTGACTGATTTTGAACCTTGTCTAGATTATGCAACGTAGTGTTTGATGCTGTGCACCAAGATGTTGAGCCATATTCTAAATGTGGTAGAATACTTTGCTGATATACATTCTTGAGGATTCTTTCACTAGCTCCCCATGTGGTTCCAGTCAATTTTCTTAATATGGCTAGTTTTCTTCTGGCTTTTGCTTCTGCACTGTTGATGTGTTGCTTCCACGTCAGTTTTGAGTCAAGAGTCACTCCTAAGTAAGTGGGTTGGTTGTCCATCCTTAAGGGTATTTCATTTACAAAGATCTTACCTGCTTTCTGTTTAGATGAGAGGGTGAACAGAGTGGTACTTGATTTCTCTGTGTTGATACTTACACACCATTTGTTTGTCCATGGTGTCAAGATGTCTGCTGCTCTTTGGAGTCTCTGTGTAGCAACTGTCGCATATTCATCTGTACACCACATGACCAGATCATCTGCATACAGTGCCGCTTTGATTCCATAGGGAAGTTCCTTGACCAGGTCATTAATGAATACAAGGAGTAGTGTAGGCGAAAGGACTCCTCCTTGTGGTACACTGTGTCGCAGAAGTACTTTCTGGCTTTTGTGTCCATCTATTACTACTCTAGCTCTTCTGTTGTGTAAATAAGACTTTATCCAGTTGTGCAGTCTTCCATTCACATTGCAGTTTCTTAGTTTCCACAGCAGACCTTTTTTCCATACTTTATCAAAGGCTTTCTTCAGGTCTATCCACGCTGCTAGTACAAGGTTTTTCTCTTGGAATGCATCCTCAGTCTCTTGAGAGAGATAGGTCACTTGATCTTCCGTACTGTAGTACTGCCTAAATCCTGCTTGTTGTGGAACGAGAAGGTTTTCACTTTCTAGGTACCATTTTAGCCTCAGGTCAATGATGCGTTCCATCGTTTTGCATAGGCAGCTAGTGAGACTGATTGGCCTGTAGCTGGAGGCAGTATCACTGTTTTTCCCTGGTTTTAGCAGTGGTACCATGCTTGCTTCCTTCCAGATTTGAGGTAACTTACCTGTGCTCCAGCACATATTGAAAATATCCAACAGCTTTCCCATTGCTGCCATTCCCAGGTTCTTGATCATTTCATTGGACACTCCATCTGGTCCTGGTGATTTCCTTGGTTTCAGTTTACTAACTGCTAGGTCTAACTCACTGCGTGTGATTGGTGCATCCATGACCTCCACTTTTCTGACTTGTTCCTCCTCTTTCTGTGGCTCGATGCGCACTGTACGCTCCTCTGGATGGATATCAATGTTGCAGTCCTGTGCAAACATGCGAGCAAAGTGATCTGGTACCTGCTTACCTGTAAGAGTTTTCCCATCCTCTGTTAGTGTAACCACTTCTGTCTCTGAACACAGAAAAGATTTATTGACTTTGTATCGCAGATGAAGATCAGTGACTTTTCTCAGTCTGTCACAAAGTCATGTTTATCTCTAAGCAGATGAAAGCTCATTTTATTGACATTATGTCACAAATGAAGTTTTGTGACCTCTCTGTCTCTGTTACAAAATCATTGTTACTTTTGAAAGTTGACCTGTGCAGTAGATGAAGGTTTGTCGCATTTCCATTGGTGACCAATAATACCAGCTCCTTGTTTGCAGTTTTTTTTACGCCTTTAATATGAAGTCCATGCCAGGCATCACCATATTTTATTCCAACCCCGTTTATCTTATGCAAGGATATTATATTGCCAATGGTTTGTTCTGTCAGTTGTTATAGGGATGTTAACAATGTCTGCCAAGTCCATTGTTTGTTAATGTAGCTAGTTCTACTAAAGGTCAGGTAGTCAAGTGCATAAGAGTTTTGTTTCATCGTCTGTTTGGTAAATAGAATGCTTATCGATTTGATTCACAAAAAAGATCGGATTTGTTTTGTCTCAACAGATGAAGGGTTTATAGAGATCAAGTTCGACCCATCAGCAGCAGCGGTTGATGATGATTTATTCCCAGCAAGCATCTTCCAGACCCAGACTACCAAGGACGAAGGTGAAGTAAAAACAAGCAGTGCATGTGAGACACTCAACCGTGAAAGAGTGGTTCATGAAAGCCTAGACAAGACCGAAGTCAGTGGCTGTTTTAAAAGAAACAGAGCAGATATCAGCCCTGACTTACAAACAGTAAGATCCACAGAAGGCTCAGACAGATTGTCAGGGGACATAACTTGTGATACGACTATGAGTGAGACTGCAGCAGATGCACCCCCGCCTCTGTCCGCTACTGAAGATATCAGCGTAAAACGTAAAAGTGTTTTAAATGAGATCTTGAGTCAGATTGAAGAAAAGAAAAGACGGCTGAATGACAGTTCACAAATAGATGACTGTGTGGACATAGTAGACGTGGAAATGGGTACAGTGTCAAAAATCTCCAGTGTCTTTGTCGGTGAGGACACTATGGGCATGCAGAAAGAAATGGCCAAAATAGAGAGCAGCACCTCAGATGTAAGAATCTCAAAGCCAGAAGCATCATTCCAAAACCATGTTCATAGGAGTAAGAGAACTAGTGCGGATTCTGACCTGTCTGATAGTGATGAAGATTTGAAAATTGCTATCGAACTGTCTCTGCAGACAGTCAGATCTGAGGACGAAGCTGCCTCAAAGTGTTATAAATCATTTGACACGGCACCAAGCCAGGTTAGAGAAGACCTGCCAGGAAGTGCTGTAGCTGGAGAAGAGAGCATTGTGGGAACTGTGGATAAGTCCTTGAAAGAATCATCTCACAGTGATGACCAGCAACCCAAAATAGCATCTTCAGATTCAGATAATGGTGGTGATGATTTCGAAGAGGTTGGGCCTGACCTGTTTATCACAGAAAACCCCAGTATGTTTAAAAAAACTGGAATGCCTGTGAGCAATTGTGAGGCAGGTTTACGAGAAGTCACAAAAGGTGCTGATCATGAAATCATGCCTGTAATAGGTGGGATTTCAGACGAAGTTGATGACAGCGAGAGTTTGCATACCAAGGAAAGTTATGTGAGTAAGGAACCAGAGAGGCAAATGAAGATACTTCCTGATAGGACCCAACCTGAGGATTATGAAGATGGTGTGGGCAGCATCTTCCAGGTCATGAATGAGGTGAGTGCCGTCTTTTGTGTGCAGTATTTATATCTTAAATATATTTTATATATTTATATATACTGATATCTTCTAGTGTGTTTTTCCTATTCATATATACAGCTTATTCAGTCTTGTTTCATTTCAAGATTTGCAAATGTTCTGTTTGCATGTTATTATTATAGACAATATATATGTGAATTTGGGTGGAAACAGAATTTTGAAAGAAAGATGTAGGAAAAATGTTAAGAATCACAGAGCATGTTGATAATAATATGGAGAAAAGCAACAGAAAGTCTTCAGATGTTTTAAAAACTGAAAATATCATTATGTAGATAGCATATCATTATAAATTAGACATGTTGAATGTAAAGACAGATCTTGGAGAAAGCAACATACAAAGAAATAGACAAAAAGTAAAAAGTTCAGATAGAAGGGATAAAAGAGAATACATAGACATTATGGCAAAAGAGGCAGAGAAAGCAGCAAAAACAGGAGACAGCAAAACTTTACATAACATACAAAAGAAGCTAACAGATACTATTACATCTAAACAAAGACCAATCCTTAGCAAAACGGGAACACTATTAACACCAAGGAAAGACCAAAAGCAAAGATGGGATGAACACTTCCAAGAAATACTTACCTGACCACACCCAAAAGAATTGATAAACCTTGAAACTGACTTACGAACCCCACAACTAAATGTCAACCTAGATGAAATTACATTGCATGAAATTGAAACAGCAGTGAATTTAATGGCTAACAACAAAGCTGCAGGTGAAGATGAAATAACACCCAAAATGTTAAAAGCTATCAATAGTAACATGAAACAACTACAGAGAATGTTTAATAAGATTTGGAAAGAAGAAAAGGTCCCTTCTAAATGGAAAAAAGGAATCATTGTTAAAATACCAAAAAAAGGCAACCTTAGTGACTAACAATTGGAGAGGAGTAACCTTAGTACCAGTTGTGTCAAAAGTATTTTGCAAGGTCATTTTGAATAGACTGACTTAAAGATATAGTGGATTCCGCAATGAGAGAAGAACAAGCAGAAATTCGAAAAAGAGAAGCTGTCTCGACCAGATCTTTACTCTAAGAATAATACTTGAAGAACATATTGAAAAGCAGAAAGCATTAATACTAAATTTCATAGACTTTAAAAAGGCATTTGATAGCATACACAGAGATTCATTGTGGAGAATTTTAAGTCTATATGGAATACTATCTAAAACTGTCAGCATCATTAAGGACCTCTACAATGGATATGTTTGTGCAGTCAAAACAGAAGAAGGGATGAGCAAATGGTTCCAGATTGAAACATGCGTGAAACAAGGAAGTATACTGTCTCCTTTGCTTTTTGGAATTGCAATAGACTTTATAATGAAAAAATGCTGCACAGGTAACACAGGTATTGATTGGGTACATGGGACCCAACTAGAAGATCTTGATTTTGCTGATGACATAACTCTTATTAGCATATTCCATGCAAGAAAAAACAGATATCCTGTCTTCACTGGCTATCACAATAGGACTTGAAATTAAGAAGGACAAAACAAAAATAATGAAACTTCCCATTAATCAAATTGGAAAAATACACATAGAAGGGACAGCTGTTGAAGAAGTCAACAATTTGCATACATTGGCAAGCTACAATGACCAGGATGGTGACACCAGAATGGAAGTTAGAATTAGAACTGCAAAAGCAACATTGATCTTCAAGAATCTTGAGAACATATGGAATTCAAAAGTTATAAGCACAAAAACCAAGTTAAGACTATTCAATTCAAATGTGATATCCACCCTTATTTATGCATGTGAAAGCTGGAAACAATTAAAGAAATAGACAAGAAATTAGATTCTTTTGAAAACAAATGCCTAAGAAAAATACTTGGCATCAAGTGGAATGAATTCAAGAGCAGTGCAGAGACAAGACAGATGACTGATCAACAACCAGTCTCATGGGTGATTAGGAAAAGAAGATGGACATATGTTGGTCACATGATGAGAAGAAATGATCAGAGAATCCCAAAACAAGCTATCAAGTGGAACACAACAGGCCAAAGAAAAAGAGGCAAACCGCGTGAAACTCTGAAGAAGTCATTGTTAAGAGAGGCCAAATTAACAGGCATAAAATCCCATGATGAAGTTGAAAAG
Source organism: Achatina immaculata (assembly GCA_009760885.1). Lineage (NCBI taxonomy): Eukaryota > Metazoa > Mollusca > Gastropoda > Stylommatophora > Achatinidae > Lissachatina > Lissachatina immaculata. Next base: position 12,702,432 of record CM019707.1, read on the forward strand.
CTCACCAAAAAACAGGAAAAATTGGTGAACTACCTTGCGAGCCCTGTGTGATGTTTAATGGCACGGGAAAGATATAAGATAAGATATAATTATATGATCCAGTTTATTAGAGTATATTTAGATAGCATATCATTATATGATAGATTTTATTATAGTATATTTTAATAATAGATTTAGTGCAATTACTGCCCATTAATAGTAGCAGTTGTGATTCATTTATTTCTGTCATTGCTTAAATGTGCTTAAACTGGAATTTCAGATACATGTATGCCGAGAGTGAACATGGTTGATGTGAAATATATTTTCTTGTCCTTTTCTTTTGTGTAAATCTTCAGACTTTAACATGGATATTTTCCGGTGAAATCAGTGGTCTTCAGATGTTTTCTGTGACCCCTATAATGATTGTCAGAGAACATGCACAGACTAAATGACTTATATGAAGGGCATTCTTGCAGCAAGTTCGTAATGTCATCTTCCCAGTATGACAAGGGCACTGGTTGATAGTTCTGATTCTAAGTTTGTTGTGGAGGCGACTTTTTAGTTTTCTGTGCGGCCATGTAAAGTCTGAACACTGAAAACTCCTTATACTTCTGCTGAGCTGCTTATATCCATCACATTTTTAGAATCTCAGTTGTTCTCTTCACCAGATTTCTAAGTACATATCTTGTGGTTGTTTTAGCATCTTCTGTATGTCATGTTGGGCAGATTTTGTTCCTTTTGCTAACAGCTTAACATGGGTAATGAGTGAGATGTGTTGTCTGTTAGGATGATCTTGAGGACATCAGCACTAAACTGGAGAGTGAGAGATCAGCCTTGATGAATGAGAGAGGGCGACATACCAGAGAGGCTGTATCAGTCAATGATCAGACAATCCAAGAGGCTCAGGTATGTAGCTGTGAAATCTTTTTGACAAGGGGATAAATCAGGAAGCCTTTGTAGGAAAATGTGCAGTCTGTGTGACAAACAAAGCAGGAGGCACAGATAGGAAGCAGACATGAAGAAGCTCAAGGAGGAAAATACGCAGTCAGTCTGACAAGCAGACAAAGCCAGGCGCTCAAGGAAGATGTGCAGTCTGTGTGACAAGCAGACAAAGCCAGAAGCTCGAGGAAGATGTGCAGTCTGTGTGACAAGCAGACAAAGCCAGCTTAAGGAAGATGTGCAGTCTGTGTGACAGGCAGGCAAAGCCAGAAACTCAAGGAAGATGTACAGTCTGTGTGACAAGCAGACAAAGTCAGAAGCTCAAGGAAGATGTGCAGTCTGTGTGACAAGCAGACAAAGCCAGAAGCTCAAGGAAGATATGCAGTCTGTGTGACGAGCAGACAAAATGGGAAGCTTATGTAGGAAAATATGCAATCTGTGTAACAAGCAGACAAAACAGAAAGCTCAGATATGAAGCAGACATATCATGGAGGTTAGGCAGGAAAAATATGCAGTCTGTGTGACAAGCAGACAAAACAGAAAGCTCAGATAGGAAACAGACATATCATGGAGGTTAGGCAGGAAAAATGTGCAGTCTGTGTGTTAAGCAGCAAATCAAAAAGTCCAAATAAAAAATCTGTAGTGTATTCCGCACAGACAAATCAAGAAACTGGTAATGAAAATGTGCAGTCTGTGTGTAAAACAACATAATTTTAAAAAAAACAAGAGCAACTAGGCAATAAAAAGTTCAGTGTCTGGGCCAAGCACTCAGACTTGTAAGTTACTCAGAATCAGAATACATAGTCTACCAGGGACCTTGCTTGGCATGTCCAAAGTGCTTAAGCAGGTCATAATCCTCCCCGTCTGTTTGACTCAATGCCTGTACTTCGACATCATCACAGCATCAGTTACAGAGGAAAGTGGTTCACAGTTTTAAGGAGATAAGGAGGAGGAGAAGAAGAAAGCAATAAAAAAAAATATCAGAGAGATGAGAAAATAGGGCAAGGAAAGGGAAAAGGTGCATACATGATTGATATAATTGGGTGGTTGAGTGGCAAAGTGGTTGGTGTACTAGTCTTTCATAGTAAAGGTTAGTGATTTGGATCTGGCTGGAGGTGTCCCAGTCACCAGGCTGTAGATATGGGTAAATGGGTTCTTCTGGAGCTGGGAAAGGGAAGGTGGCCAGGCATGATGCTGTCCACGTCACTCTGTTGTGTGCTGACAGGCAAGGGAAATGTAGATACTAACACCATACCTAAGAGTCCTTATGGCTGTCGTTACCTTTTTTTTTTTTACTTGTAGTCGAAATCATACTCAGTTCTGTTTTGTGTATTGCTGTCTTTTTTTTTCCCAGCATGAATATCTGGGGATTTAATATATTTACTTTCATCCTATGTATGAATTTCTTTTCAGTTAATATGTTACATCTTTTTATTTTATGTATTACATAGTGATCGGTTTGTAATAGTATTACATATTGCTAACATTGTTTACAGGAATTGCTGAGGCTGTTTGGAATTCCATTTATTGTCAGCCCCTTGGAGGCAGAGTCTCAGTGTGCTTACCTGGACCTGACTGACCAGACCGAAGGCACGATAACAGATGACAGTGATATTTGGCTGTTTGGTGGACGCAGAACATACAAGAACTTCTTTAACCAGAACAAGCATGTGGAATTTTTCACATATGACAACATACACAAGCATTTTGGTAAATATCTGATGTAGTTTTGCTTTATATTTGAAAAATAGTCTTTATAGTTGTATATTTCTGTTCACTTTTCTAAAATCTTACATCTTTCTCATGCCATTATGCATCATGTAGGGCTCGCAGCATGTCTCGCCATGATCTTCTATTCTTAGAGAGCTTCTCAGTCTCATCAAGGGATTTGATGCCAGTCATCTTAGCCTCTTTTGTCTGTGTTCTCTTTAGGATCTCTTGAGGTCAGCCTCTTTCTTCTTCCAGACATTTCCCATTTGATGGCTTGCTTTGTTATTCCATTCATTACTTTTGCTATATATTTCTCTTCTGGGAACAACTGTGTTAAGAACACACTTATCTTAACATAGTCTTTGTGAGACAGGGAATATAGATCTATTTGCTTAAAAACTCTGACCTACTTCTGTAGCCCAGAACCCTGTAGCAGTCAACACTAATTGTAATTTTTTTTGTGTGTAAAATGTAATATCATGTTGGTGAAGGGATGGGGACATGGAGATTGCCAGCAGGGATGAGGAAAATCTGGTGTTAAACCAATGAATCCGGGACGTGACAAGCCTATGGTTCTTTACAACAGTGGCTATCAGAATGATGTAAACAAAACAGAGCCAGCAGACTATAGGTGGCGGGGACTGTATATCGCTGAGGTGCTCATCGGATTCCTCATCCCAAAATTGAAGTGTCTCTGTGAAACCGTCTCAAAGCCGTCTGGCCACGCAACATTGCATGATGGATCTGACGTGGAGAAGGGGCTTAAGTACAGCCACCAGAGACTGGAAAACAAAATTTTGGCCAGGCCAGCCTACACCACTGTCTTCGTGGCAGTCCGAGCAAGACCACAGTCTACCCTAGCAAGGAAAGGTGCTGAAGTCGGAGGTCTCAGCCATAAGGCGCATCACAAAAACCAGGGTACCACACATCATCGCCAGTGTGCGTACAAAGATTGATTGATTGATCTTTATTTCAAAAGGGTTAAGAAGAAGCTATATATTTCCATTTAAACTTATTGTCGGTCTGTATCTATACTTTCTTCCCTCTGTCTGAACATCCTATACCAGCATTACCTTGAACCTACTGACATTATACTGGATTTTTATAAGATGGAAAGTGAGCTTGGTATTATGCCCCTTCAGATGCATTTTGTCTCATGAAACTGTCTTGTGTGATCACCCTAGGTCTGAACAGAGATCAGCTCATCAATATTGCCCTCCTTTGTGGCAGTGACTACACCGAGGGCATCCAGGGTGTTGGGTCAGTGAGGGCACTGGAAATCATGGCAGAGTTCCCTGGGGATGGAGTGGAAGGGCTTCGCATGTTCAGGTACATGAGGTCAAGGTTTTAGTTTTGCATTTTCAGAAACAAAACATCCTCTTATTGCCTAGTGCATTAATCGCCATTCAGGTGCCCTAGCATCAGTGGTCTCAGTGCTGAAAACACTGAGAGAAGACTTTTAGAAAATTTAAAGAAAAATGAATGATCATGTGCTCACTTTATATGAGATAGGAGGCATTTAAATAAAAGGTTTTTGGTTGGATACAACATGACATGGTAAGCGATGTGTCTTTTCTCTTTCCAGGAAGTGGTGGGACCGAGCTAAAAAACAGGCAGCATCAGTTTCTGAAAATAGAATCCGAGCTCACTTGAAGGACTTAAAGGTTATTTCAGGTAATATTTTCACATATTCATGTCATTTTGGTGTGGACATTTGATTATTGTTTTTTTTTTTCTTAAAGAGATTATTGTTGTTATTATACTAATACTACTGTTTTTGGGCTGTTGTTTTCAGATGAAGGCTAAAACAGTATTGTCTTTCAGTATGTCTTATTAGAACCACACGGTTTAAATGTTAGGCGCAACTTCATCTGAATACATACATCCCTGCGATTTTTTTCTGCTTTGTCCTTTATTAACATCTGTGTCTTTTTTGTTGTTGTCCCTGCATATCTTCTTCAGCTTACCCAGCCATTAAGGATTATTGCTGCAGATAAAGTTCACCTCCGTTCCTCTCTATTCCTAGGTCTTCTCTCTCCAGTTGGTGACACCAGTTTCCTATATATTCTCTTCTGTGTTGTCTCTTCCACCTCTGCCTTGGTCTGCCTCTCAGTCTTGCTTCTTTCATTTCTTGTACATGTATCATTTTCATTTATCTGTTCTCTCCCATTCTTACTACATGGCCCAGCCTACACAATCTGTTCAGTTCCGAGACTTCTATAATTTGTGATTTAAATAAGCTGTTAAGTTCATAGTTAACTTCACATCTATTAATGCCTTCTTTTTTTTTTTTTGTTATTAGAGGATGCTTCTCCAGATTTTGCAAGCCTTTTTCATGAAAAGTTCATTCTGTTTATGTTTAAGTTACATTTTTCACTTCTACCACTCTTTGAAGTTTAATTGTTGAACCTGACCTCTGTTTTATAATATTCATCCCCATATTGCACAACAATATCTCTCTCTCTCTCTGAACCTTAAGTGCCCAGGGCACATGGGGCTTCCGCAAGGGTTTTCCACAAATGCCTGTCCTTCGCCTTTTTTTCTGCTCTTGCCCAGGTGAGCCCTCTATCGCTCAACATCCTTTCTGTTGTTCTTCTCCATGTCTCTATTGGTCTACCCTTACTTCTGTTCCCCTGTGGTATCCATCTTAGTGCTATTTTTGGTAGTGAGTTGTCAGTCATTCGGAGCACATGTCCCAACCATCGCCAGCGTCTTTCCTCAATAATTGTTGTCAGTGGCTTCATCTGCATTTCTGCCAATAAGATGTTATTTCTTATGGTGTTTGGCCAGAATATTTTCCTTCCTATTTTTCTTCGTAAACATTTAGTCTGGAAAGAATTCAAGCACAACAATATGGGCTGCACTAATACTTTTGAGATAGGAATTGTATAATAGTAAGAGACGTATGACATTAATTTTCATTTTTATAGAAGAAATATAAATAGCATAGAAGTGGGAGTTGAGTTCGTTCTCCTTCACTGTAAGGTTTCAGTGTTTCGTGGGGGTTTTTACTGCATTTTCATTGTTCTCGTATTTGCTGTTGTTTATGTATATAAATACGTTTCTGTATTTGCATCAGGTTTCCCAAGTCAGGCTGTGGTTGATGCATATCTTCACCCACAAGTGGATGACTCCAAAGAGAAGTTTACGTGGAGCACACCTGACTTGAACATGCTGAGAGAGTATCCTTACTCGTACATGCCTTGGTTTTATCACATTCATCTTTGCCCCTGGGCATTGACTGATAAAAGTTATCTTCCAGTATACTTTGTGGTGTCTTCAAAGATAGCATCAGATTCTTTTTACCTCTCAAGTTACAGATGCCATCCCTTTTTTTTTTTTTTAAGGGTGTCTCAGCTGTATTGCATGCTGTCCATTTTGGATTCATCTTCAGTTTCTTCTTCTTCTTCTTCAAACACTTTGAGATTTCATCATGGTTATCTTTGAAGAATTCTGCTATTTGTCTTAGGGTGTCAAGGTCGCCATACAGATTGTCATAGATTGGTACAAATGCTGTCTGGGTTCCTCAAATGAAGGACAGTCTTGTAATAGTTTGCAGGCCTGTCATTTTGTTGGTGCCACAGGTGCATTCATTGGTTGTGCCTGTCTTGAGCCTGGGTTCATCTATTATTCTAGAGTTTACTTTTGTTTGCCGTTCTCTCTTCCTTTCCTTTGGGTGTCAGTTGCAAGGGCACATTCTGGTCAGAACCATCATTTAGCAGCATGGAAGTTGTTGCAGGCATCAGATATTTCCTTATCTTAATCATTGCGTTTTCCCATTAGTTTATTTGTCTTTCTGTCATAATCTTTGATGCTGTCTATTGGCTTATTTGATTTCCTATATGTGTGTTGATTTTAAGAGGTGGCGTCTCTTTTAAGAAAAAAAATATATGAGGTACCAAATGTATTGACAAAACTGGTATTTAGGAAAGTGCTTCATGCAGTGTGAAAGACAGGTACAATTGTACCACTACAAAAAAAGAAAAAAAAATCATAGCTTGATCACTGGTTTTATGAAACAAAAAAGTGGCAGTAATATATGTTAGTTTGGGGGGGGGGGGGAATAAATGTATATTTTTTTCTTAAAGCTGGAGTATGAAAAGACAGTATAACTGATTGTACAACAGTCAGATTTATGACATTTAACATACACAGAGGTACTGTGACTGCCTGAACTTTACAAGTTAAAAAAAAAATGCTTTGCAATTTTTAATTCCTTGACTTGCATCAAGTTTTGCAAAGTACAAATTTGGGTGGTCCACAGAGAAAAGTGACCAATCGTTACTACCAATGATGAAACAGCTCAGCAAGAAAGAGGTTTGTTTGTTTTTTTTTTAACAAATCTCAAATTGCTCTTTAACTCTTCCCGTGCCTTTGGTTGCTAGAGTGTCCGTCTGGTTTTCCGACATCGTACATATGGTCAATATAGCGACGCGTGGTTTGTTTCATTAAAACAACCGGTGTAACATTTAGATTGTACATATTTCATCCGCGTTTCCAGTGACACTTTTCAAAATGGTGAAAGAGTGCTTAATTATGAGTGATGCTGAGCGAGAAAAAGGAAGAGAAACATGGAAATTTTTCAATTTTTGATGATATAGATAGGGGTATGGACATGGCTCTTGAATGTATCCCAAGTGGATCTAGACGTATTAGATGACTGGAGAAGTAGTTAGGAGGTTATTTCTGACATTAATTTAGCAAGAATGCAACATAGAATCACAATACGAGATCGACAAGTAGATCTAGACATCTCATATGGTAAGCAGTGTGAATCTAGACCTAGCTGATGGTGAGCTGAGCACAATCATTGTCTAAAAACATCACATTACTTCTTTTTGCCTAAAAAACTCTGCATTTATGAAATATTTTGAAACATAATAGGTACACGAAAGTACATGGAAATACAGTTTTCCATTCCATTTTACAACTATACAGATCAAGACCCGCACTTTTACTCCGGCACCCAACTGAATGTCCGCGTTTCTTCCTGTGGCACGGGAAGAGTTAATATAGGGTAAAATATTTCTTTTAAAAATGGTAAATCCCCATTTCCATAACATTAAGGCAAATTGGGGTACAGTGTTGGTCCTGTATTTCCAAGACCATCAGCACATGAAAGCATAATGTGGTCAGTGTCACATCTGGCCACATTTACCTTCCCAGATTTCTCTGGTGCCCATTTTTAGAGGCTAGGTGGACCCCAAGCCTTTTTTTTTGGCGTGTACCAGAAAAGAAAAGAAAAAAAACCACTGCTGGGACTTAACCTGGTACCACCGGATTATTAGACTGAGCACCTAACCACCCGGCCAAACAGGCCAATTTTAATATTGGGGCAATTCAACCATTTCTGTGGTCTTTTTTCCATGCTGTCTTATTTGGCACAGTAATGTAAGATATTAATAATACGAGGGGAAGTCACTAAGTAACTCGCAAATTGAAATATTTTATCAGTGGTAGTTATCAGGTAGTATTTAAATATATCCTTAGATAATACCATCATCCAACTTTATAATAGTTGTATGAAGGGGGCGCTGAGAGTTACGTGTGCAAAACAGTAACAAAATGGCTACCCAACTGTTAGTGTGTACCAAAGAAGAACAGAGAAGTGTAGTGCGATTTTTGTGGGCTAAAGGACATTCATTTGAGGACATTCATAAGGAAATGATTACATTTTATGCTGAAAAGTGTTTATCTCATAAAGCGGTCTATAACTTGGTAAAAGAATTTTCTCAGGGACGCACCGAAATTGTTGACAAAGTCCGACTTGTTCAGATTGCAACAGAAGTGACTGTGCAACGTGTGAATGAGATTATCAGAGTTGATAGACGAATAACGATAGACAGTGTAGCAAGTGCAATCGGATGTTCACATGGCTTATCCTACAGAATAATACATGAGCAGTTGAATTTTTGGAAAGTTTGCTCACGTTGGATACCAAGTGATCTGAATAATGAACACAGAATGAACTGATTTGGTTTGTCTTTGCAGCATCTCTGCAGCATCTCTGTCATTACACATATGAAGGTGAAGACATGCTCCAAAGGATTATTACTGGAGACGAATCTTGGGTGCACCACTACCAACCGAATCAAAACATGCCTCAATGCAGTGGAAACACCCGTCATCGCCATGCGCAAAGACTAGAGGTGTGCTTCTTCTTCATGACAATGCCATATCACATATGGCTCGGTTAACCCAAGAGAAAATTAGCCAGTTGGGTTGGGAAGTTCTTGAGCATCCACCCTATAGTCCTGACTTATCTCCAAGTGATTTTTACCTGTTTGGTCCGTTGAAAAACCACCTTGGTGGAAGATGATTCTTGAGTGACGAAGAGGTGGAAACAGAAGTAAAAAAAATGGTTCAGAAATCGGACTCCTGATTTTTACGCCATGGGTATTGCACCACTGATTACATGATGGTACAAATGTATCAATGTTGGTGGCGATTACGTTGAGAAATAGGGGAATAATGTAGGTTAAAAAATTAAAAGTTTTCGAATTACTGTCGCATTTAGTTTTTTTGTAACAGGCATTTGCAAGTTACTTAGTGACTTCCCCTCGTATAATTAGATTAATACAGATTAATGCTGTACCAGTAAAATCATTCAGCACTTAGTGTTGAAGTTAAGTACATCAGCGTATTATCTGGTGCTTTAACATACGTAAGCATATTATCTGGTGCTTTAACATAATTAGTGCTGCCCGGTTATGAAAAATATACTTATACTTTTTTTTTCTGTTTTTGTTTTTTTTTAGTGACACAAAATCTGGAGATATAATTCCACAGCAAAGTTCATTGTTTTCTCAAAACTTTTTCCCCATAACTTCTGCTTTAGATCTGAACATACGGAACACATTTTTCTTCACAGCTGATGTTACAGAATAAGGGCAGTGGAGTCCCTCTATTAACTACCTCTACGATTAGATCCCCTTAACAAATAATGTAAGAGTCCTTGAAGTGTTGAGGAACACTTTTTGGCACCAATCTTGGCAGAACAAAGATACTTTCTGTCATGTCGTTCCAAAAGTGCGAAAGTCATTTTTGGCACATGTGATCAGATAAAATCTGTCATTTGATTGGTCCCTGAAAACAAGTTATGTAAATTTTGGAATTAACCTCTGTTATGATTGGTGTGGGCTAGCAGTTAGGCTTAAATATAATGGGCTGCAAACTGACTAGAAAAGGGAGCAGAAGCCATATCACCAACTGGTGAAAGACCTTTTGTTTATAGTACCAAAAAACCATGCTAAAATGTTCCACACAGGTAATCACAAGATGCATATAGGCTATGGAAGCCAACTGCTTCCTGTACAGCATTTGAATAATATGACTACAAGAAAAATTAGATTGTAGAATACAAGCTGGGAGCAAAAGCTGTCTGTGTTGTTATTATTGGAGTAATCTAGTATGTTATTTCATCAGCCAGGATTGACTGTGAATCAGGACACTGGGCTGACATTTTTGTTTGTTTGTTAAAAGGTCAGTCTCCATCAGTGAGTTGATACATCTGTATACATCATGCATAAATGAACCATAATCTGCAAGAAAGTCAGGCTCCATCTACGAGATGGTGAATCAGACTGTCCATCGCGTATAAGTGAATCATTGTCTGCTAAAAAGACAGCCTCTGTTCAGGATATGATGCCTCAGACTATGTCCATCATGTAAACCATTTTCTGCTTGCAAGCCAGTTTCTGTAGCTAGAAGATGATGCGTTCAGCTATGTGTCTGTTACATATGAGCTATCATCAGCAACACGGCATTATTTTGAATGAATAAATCCTGAATAACATAACCTTTGAACTTATGAAGCTGCCTAGTTTGACCGAACTATATATATATATAACCCTGTTGAACAACATGTGTTGGTGTGCAGATAAAGTTAACTACAACCCCCTGGATATGCAGTGTTTCAGATCCTTTTCTTCTTTGTACAGCAGTGTTTTTTTGTTTGTTTGTGGGTAAACCACCACATAATATAGTCACACTGTCATCAAGTACTAAAAATGTTTGTGCTGGTTTTAACTGTCTCTAAGACTGAGCTAAATATTCTGTGCTTGGTCACAACTTTTTCCTTTCTTTTTTTTTTTCGTTTCAGACTCAGCACAGAATTGACTCATATTTCCAACCTCAGCATCTTATCGTGGCATCGAAGATCAAGAGCAAGAGACTGGAGAAAGCGCTGGCATTGGTGAAAAATCTACAAGTACCTCAGCAAGGAGAACAAGCTGACGATGGAGTTGAAAAGGCTGATGAAAGTAACCAGCAAGAAATGCCGAAGAGAAAAAAACGTGTAGAGGATTGTGAAGAAGATAGTAGAATTTGCAGTGTGCGGAAAGTCAGGGTTCATGAAAGTGAAGAGGGAAAGGTGAACCTTGGGATATCTTCAGTGGTGAGTGTAGATACAGCACAGACAGAGAACGGCTTAACTAAGGTGCAGCAGATGGTAAAGAAAGATGTGAAAAGGAGAGTGGCAGATAAGCAGAAAGGCAAATTAGGTGAAACTGCAAGACGAAACAAGAAGCAGACAACACAAAAAAGTAGAGCTGGGCCTTGTGTCAGTAAGAAAGGCAAAGCAGATAAGGGAGTAACTCAGGTCAAGGGCAGCAGAGTTGAAGAAAAACAACTTTTAGAAGGAAAGGGGCTTTTGTTGAAGAATGAAATAGAAGAAGAAGCCTCCATTTTTCATGCACAGAGTCAAGGACATCCAGACATGGGAAATGAGTCAGAGGTTAACCAGGCTAAACAAAGAAGCCTAGGAAAAAATATTAAGAGCAAAGAAGTCAAGGGAGATGATCATGGTAAAAGATGGGGCAAAGTTTTGGTCTCATTGGATCAGAAACACAGAACAAGAGCAAGCAGACCATTAAGGTCGAGACAAGATCAGCACAGGGTTGGTAGAGCAGCCATGAACTTGTCAGAAAGTAGCAGCAGTAGTGATGATGACGGTGGTGGTGATGATGACGAAAGTAGATGTGCTCAGAAGATTACCTCAGAGTTAGGCCATGACTATAAACACCAGTTGTCCACAGGGACAGAAGAATGTGACCATAAGGGTGAAACTACACAACTTAAAGCACTTAAGATGGCTAGAATTGTTGAAAATAAAGGCAGCCAAAGAAAAAATCCTCCAAGATTAGGGTACAGTTACAAAGATGGACATGAGCAACAAGAAAATGAAACTTCCAGGAGTCCGGCAGATTCTCAGATGTCTGCTGGAACAAGAGCCAGGGAAAAGAAAGTTAAGAAGTCTCCTAGATCTAATGACAGAGCTGTTCACCGTGCCGATTCAGTATCTGTTATCGGAGATCAACAAAAAGTTAAAAAGACCAAAGAACAAGACCAGCATTCACAAAAACATGAAACTGCATTGCCAGCTGGTCTGAACTTTGGCAAGTCTTCTACTGAACCAAAACAGGATCAAAGGAGTGTAACTGCTGGCCATGTATCAGATGAAATGCTACCATCTGTGATAGAAAAACTGACTAAATCAGACCAGGACATTCAAACCAGCCAAGCTGAGAAAGTGATTGGGGATGAGGATACAACAGTTGATATCACAAAAGCTGATGTTTCACTCATAAACAAACAAAATCTGCCATCAACTTTAGCCTATTTAAACCATCGCAGCAGAGAGGATAGGCTGTTACTACAGCAGCTCAGAGGAGGAAGAACTCTGAATGCCGTTGAGAAGAGACTGGAGGAGAGTAAGGGAAGGTTAGGACAAGAGAAACAGAAGATAGACAGACCTACTCGGGCCACGAAACCAATCATCTCATTTGAAGAAATACTTGGAAGTTTAGATGCTGAAAGCTCAAAGACCAACCAAGGTAAAGGGAGGAAACCTCCGACTGAGATTAAACCTGCCAAAATGAAAGAGAAACCAGCTGAAAGATCTCCAAGTAGATTTCTTCATAATTCTGGCCAGCCTGGGACTGGCATGGATGGACCTGCTGCAGAATCTTGTTTCAGTCCTACAGATTCAAAGCAGTTTTCTGAAAAAATCCCAGAGAATTTGAAGGGAGTGTGTGGGAGAAGTAACTCTACCAATAGAAGCTTTGAACAGGATGGCGCAAGGACAAACTTCAGACAAACAGATGTGATAGAGAATGATCTGACAACCTTCAAGTCCAGCAGAAGCAAAGCATTTGACAGACCTATTGATGAGATGTATAGTGACAGTAGTGATGATACTCATGGTAATGGTGGTAGTGGGTACAGAGGGAAGAAAAAATTTCTCAAACAGATGGAACATTTAGGAGAGTCAAGGTCAGTGAAAGGTCATGGTCCACTACCACTTCAGTCTGCTAGGGTGTTGATTACTGGCAAAGCTTTTGCTGGAAAGGGTAAGGGGAAAGGTAAGAACAGAGCTTACCTAAAGGAGGCTTTGGATGGTGGACATGCTGATGTGATGAAATCGAGCCAGGCTATGCAAGATGAGGTAAATGAATATGCTCTTGTGACAGAGGAGGATTTAGGAAGTGATTTCAGTGACTGAAATGTGGGCATACCTTTCTCAGGCGAAATGTGTCATGATTGGTATATGCCAGGAATGTCACATTTGTTTTGACTGGTTGGTTGGTGAAGTCAGATCCATGTTTTCTGATTGGTTAGTAATGTCAGATCTAATGCTTTGATTGGTTGGTAGTGTGTGCATGTAATATCATGAGTAAAATGTGTTTAAAAACTGATAAACAGTGAGAGTATACCAGAATACTCAAGATATTCTGGCCTTAAAAGCTCATAATATTAAAATAATAATTCATGAAATGCTTCCGTGTGGACCCAAATATGTGAACATGAGCACTTATGTGATCAAATTAAAACACTGTGACCAAGTGCCTTTGAAGGATTACACAGATTTTTTTTTCTGTTTTTTTTTTTTAATATCAGAAATAATGCATTACAGTGCAGCATATGGTGGCTTAAGTAATGACCTATTGTTAAGAGAGACAGACATGACCATTACTATTGACAGTGATTGAAAGGAGGCAGTTGTTTGGCTACATTATGAGAGTGACAGACGAATCCTTATCATGAAACAGCATTGATGTGGACTCCACAGGGTAAAACAAGCATAGGAAGACGGTAAGACTTATGGAGATGTACAGCAGAGAAAATGCTGGCAAACAAAGGACTAACATGGGAAACAGCAAAGAAGTTAGCAAAAGACATACAGACAATGGAAATCTCTTGCTACCAGCAGTCCCTTGTGTCCAGGGTACTGAAGTTACAAGAGAGAGAGAGAAAGAGAAAAATATGCTACCCGTAATTAAGGGTAGAAAATTAAAGTCTTACATATCACTTCTATAATGTGTATACAGGGTGGCTGTAAGAAAATGAACAATTCTACTCTTTCTATCATTACCACATGCTGTGGCAGTATACATGAACAATAATGAATCCGGTGTTTTGAACAAGGTTCTGTACAATACTTTTTCCAGAAAATGATATATAACAGTTACTTTTGGCTTGCCTTCATTTTATTTATTTTTCCCACTGAAATTGTAAATTTCCAAACTGATTGTTCTCTTCTAGTTTCATTGTCAAAAGGCTGTGGTTACTGTCTTTACACTGTAGATTTTTTGCAGTTTAATTTTGCTGTGGTTTATCAGAAAAATGTTGTGAATTCCCTGAACAGCAAGATTAGTAATGAAGAATATATGAAAAGAGCTGGAGAGACCTGTAAAAAAAATATGAGAGGGACAATGTACTTTCATAGGACATGCAATGAGAAGAGCAGCATTGAAAATATTGTAACGAGAAAAAATAGAGGGAAGAAAAGCATGAGGAGATCAAGAGAAATGATACTGGATAGTGTGACGAGATGGTGTGAGAGTAGAGCAGATCACCAAATGAACCGATGGCCTGCATGAAGGATCGAGACTATGGAGAAACATAATAGCCAACGCCAATCAGCACAGCAGCTAATGATGAATTTTGCAACTTCAGAACCACCTTATAGGATCAAAAGAGCAAATACTTGATCACATGTTTATGAGACTATGCATGAGCCGATTCTGTGCAGACTGGTAAAGAAAAATGGAACATGCTGATCCTTCATGAGAAATAGAACGATGGTTATTTTTTTTCTTCACCAGTGCCTGCTTTTGCAACAAGAAAAGTGCCATAAGATTACCCATGAACACATGTATATGAACAGCAAAGTTGCATGATGTAAATGCTACACACAGAAATACAATTCAAAACTAAAAGTAATCTTCTAAAGTCTAGAAAATATACACTTTGTTTTAAATATATCAGATGAAATGCATACTGCAGTAAAGAGCAAGACATACTTGTAGACAACAAAGGCAGACATATTCAAGTGCAGATGCCTGCTGAAAGCAGGGAGACTGAGAACCCTTTAAGAGAATTACATTATTTCACTTCTTACATCCTTCCTGTTCCCCTAAATGCACTATTTCACCAGCACACACCAAAAAAAATTGAACAAACAGCCCCCCCCCCTCTCCCTCCCCCATACCTCTCCCTCTTTATAAAGTAAATTAAACAACTCAGGGTAGTGAAAGAGTTAAAACAACAGAAACATTTCACTGTTAACAGAATATGCTTTGATACCCCAGGCATTTTTACTAAACCAGATATCCGTACATCATATCTTTGTCATCAGTCCTCTGTACTCCCAATGGAGCATAAGGCATCAACAGAGGTTCTCCAGCCAGTCCTGTCTTGAGCAAGTTAGGCTACCTCAAAGCATGTCTCTCCTGCTTCCTTTAGTTCATCCTGTATTGTGTGTCTCCATATCTCTGATGGCCTGTCCCTCTTTCTTTTCCCTTTAGGTGCCCAAGTCTAAGCGATGTAGGGGTGCGTTATGTTTCTCTGTTCATAGTATGTGGCCTGGCCATTCCATCTTCATCTTTTGACCTCTTTAGTCAAATTCTCAATGCCCATTCATTTGGTTATTTCCTTGTTTGTCACACGTTCTTTCCTAAGGCATCTTCTTTCAAATCCTCAAAATCTGCTTTCATTTCTCTGATTGGTTCTTTATGTTTCAGCTGCATATAATAGAAAGGAACACACATTATATTTATAGATTCTGAGCTTGAGGTTCATGTGGAGAATGGGAGAATAGTGAATACTATTTCTGTAAATATCTAGAAGAATTTCGGAAATAGTATGATTGTAATATCTAAATGTGTTAGCATCATTTCATTGTATTATTTCTGAAATATATAGAAGAATGTTATGTTTGTGATGTATATGACAGTCTAAAATTTGAAATTTGTCTTTTTTTTAATGATGACATTTGTATGTATAATTATTGAAGGAACACAATTTATTTATGTTTATTACAGTTTTATAGTAAATAATCTGTGTTTTGCTAATGCTTGAGAAAAAGAAGGTTGTGTGTAGAGGAAGGAAAGTAAGAAAGTATGCCAAAAATATAGTCTTATCTTGAGTTAAAAAAAAAAAGGTAAAATTCCCATTTCCATGCCATTAAGGCATATTGGGGAATACAGTGTTAGGCCCGTATTTTCCATGACCTTCGGCACATGAAAGTGTGATGTGGTCAGTATCACACCTGGCCGCATTACCTTCCCAGATTTCTCTGGTACCTATTTTTAAAGGCTAGGTGAACCATGGGGCCTTTCTAGTGTGTATCAGAAAAAAATCCCACCACTAGGACTGAACCCAATACCACCGGATTAGTAAACCGAGCAGCTAACCAGGCCAAACTTAAGTACGATACATAAAATCTGTTACAATAAAATGTTAATGTCACTGGTTGTTTTTGTCTCCCCCTGAAACTTGGCATGGTGGTATAGTGGTTAGTGCAACTGATCAGAAGGTCCCTGGCTTGATTTTGCACTTGGACAGAATATTTTTGGACTGACTGGCACCAGTGTCAACCTGATCTCAACAAAAAAAAAATGGGCACCTGGGGTTTCCCTAGCAAAACAAAGGTTGTAATAGCCTGGAAATGTGAAGGTACTAACACTTTACACCCCTAGTTCATGCATATGTCAAGGGACATAGATTTTGTTTTGAAACTTTAAACTTTTTTTTTCTGTGTTCAACAAACCTATTGATAGTCATATCTGCTTTATACTTCCTCTTGTTATGAAATGTGTAAGAGTTCCATCCCATACTCTCAGCTTTGTCACTTATATAGGCCAGAATGACTTTATAGACCAATCCAGTGAATTATTTGGATTTTTTCACTATCATCACTATCTTGAAAAAAAGTCATTCAGAAAGCCTTCAACTATGTCCAGAAAGTGAGTCACGAGACAGCATTCACAAAAAAAAAACAAAAAAACCTGTGACTTCATCCAATTTGTGTTTCCTTTCCACTGTCATGGCCTGATGACGCCACAGAGTACAAAAAGTGCAGGATAACTTACATTTGCGAGACCAGTCTCAGATTAGGTGACTGCATGCTGAAATATCTTTATGACATCTCCCAGCGTGCCTGTGAACCAGTTTCAAATCATTTCAGTGGCCCCCAACCATAGAGGCAAGTCTGATTTCCTGGTAATGACCATTAAATAATTTCACTCCGATGGCTTGAAAACTGCTACATGCATTGTCATGGAACACTAGGACCACATAGTTTTAAACTAAAAATTCAGCTATATTTAACCTTTCTTTCATCACATTCATATTATCTCCTTACTAAGTCCCTACCTGTTCTTTCCTTACCTGCAGCTGATAATCCAGGACCATCATTTCACTGTATTACAAACCCTTTACCACAACTACATTCATCTATTCTATCCACCCTGTCCTTGACCTGACAACTGTTCTTTCCCTACCTCCTCTTTATCATCAAGCAGTCAGAATGGCATCTCATCTCCCAAGTCTTCATTGAAACATTCACAATACTTCAGCGCATGCAGGCACAACTTCTTGCAAGTCACAGATGAGTCCTCCGTTTTGTTTTTTTTTAAAGATTTCTCCATTCTTATCTTCTGTATAACACTGACATGAATTTATAATTTATCTTTTCATATTTCTTTGCCCTTTATGTTTTTTTGTATGTTTAAGGTTTGTAAACCAAAATGTTACAACTGTGTGTGTGCTCATTAATTAATAAAGCCATTCCTATTTTTGTTCTGAAGTCTTAACATACTCCAAAAACTGCACCAGCTGAGCGGCCCAGTGAAATTACCCAGAAGGCTAAAATCAACTGTGTGGGGACAACAAAATACAATCCAATTTATCAAGAGAATGGGACTGCACCTACAGACTATAAATTAGTGTATGTATATATGTACATATATACAAACACACCCACATATGTATATTTATACACGCATACATGTGTAACACACAATAACTAGTGTATATACACCTATACATAAAGCATTGCAGTAAAGCTGTGATACCAAAATGTATAAACTAGGAAAAAAGTAGGAACAGTTTTATTACTTAACGACCATAAAGTTGTGATGTTTCTGCATCAGCCTTAATCATACAAATAAATACAGGACAAAGAATTAGAGAGAGGAGATAAAGTATAGATTCACATGAATCCTATTTAAAAAATAAAATGAATAGAGCACTTGGCTTGAACGGATATGTAGATTGTTCGTCGTCAATTTAGAAATGCCTTGAAATAATATGGAGCCTTGCTGACATACATTCAGAAATGTGCCCATTGCTACGTTCAAAATGTGCTCGTTCAGAAATGTGCATCCTAGAGCGTACAGACTAGTGATGTGTGATAGCTGGATCTATCTACATGAAGGCTTAGTGGAGAGGGATTATGATTGTGGAAGAGGAGAATGTTATGTGTAGCTGAATAATGAGTTCAAACTGTGTGGTTCCAGCATCACACAGTCCTGTATGTAGCAGTTCTCAAGCACCAGGTGGCTTGTGTCATCTGCATGACATTGTTTGATGGCTGTTACCAGAAAATCGGATTTGCTTCTGTGGCTGGGGCCAAAGAAATGATTCGGGACTGGTTTCGAAGCATGTTGGGTGATATCGTGCAGATGTTTCTACATGCGGTCCCCTAGTCTGAGGCAAGTTTCACCAATAAAAGTTACCCTGCATCTTTTGCATACGATGACATATATTACATTATGGGACTCGCATATGAATCCCTCATGAAGAGTGAGGGTAATTTTAGGAAAGGTGATTGTTTTCATTTCCCAAACTACAGGGTAGGCAACACAGTGAGGGCGGTTACATTTTCTGGTGCCAGTATATGCAAGGTTATGCCTCAAGTGGCTGTGGACGAGGATGTCCTTAAGATTTGGCTAACGCTTGTATGCTAGTAGAGGTGGATCAGAGAAAATGTGGTTGTCAGGGTTGGGTTGAAGTAGTGGCAGAAGATAATAAAGAATTTTCTTAACTATCTGACCATACGGGTATACACATGTGTATACTGTATACATGTGTATGCATACATATTGCATTATTGTCTGTTTTAATTTTCTCATATTTCAATTTTTTTGTCAGAGTTCAATGCTCTAATATCTATTTCTCCATTGAGTCACCCACAAGGACAACTAGTATGTGACAGATGTAAGTGAAGTGCTCCTTAACACTAACAGGTATTCTTGACCTGTCACAAATGCATGCACATGGCAGCATACTGATGTCACCTCTATATAAATAGCTACTTACATTTAATACAGTTACGTAGGTGTGCAGTTACCACGCCATGACGGATACACACATACTTGTTTTTATCATGTCAGCTCGAGCACAATAAAGCACAGCTGTCTCCTTCTCTGCTGTTTTATCTTGCCAAATACATTTTAAAAAGCAGACGTTACTGTTTTTGTGTGATCAGTAAATTGTAAAATATACACTGCTAGCAAGGTTTTTCATCTGGTCATATGTCAAATACAGGTTTTGTTTTGTCAACCAAATATAAAAATGTGAATGTTACTCTGATTGTAATCTAGTCAACCAAACAATAAACACACACAATCCATTTTTATCAACACAAAGTAAAGAAAATAAAGCACTAAGCACTGCTACTTTCATCTGATCAAATGAAAGTATGATGAGACCAGGGGGCAGGGTAAGTTGGAGATCTATTGCAACTAGTTTTCCATACAGAGATGGCAGAAGATGATTATGAAAACAACCACAAGCAAGAAAATATGAAGTTGAAATCTTCCAAATTTGTCAACCATTTAAGAAAAACAACAAAAAAAAAAAGGTGACCATAACATACTTGCAAGAAAAAACAGATAGCCTATCTTCATTGGCTAGCAAAATAGGACTTGAAATTAACAAGGACAAAACAAAAATAATGAAAATTCCTCTCAATCAAAATGGAAAAATACACATAGAAGGGACAGATATTGAAGAAGTCAATCACTTTGCATACCTTGGCAGCTACATAGACCAGGATGGTGACACTAGAAAGGAAGTTAGGATCAGAATTGCAAAAGCAGCATCAATCTTCAAGAATCTTGAGAACATATGGAATTCAAAAGTTATAAGCACAAAAACCAAGTTAAGACTATTCAATTCAAATGTAATATCCACCCTCATTTATGCATGCGAAAGCTGGAAAACAACTAAAGAAATAGAAAAGAAATTAGACTCTTTTGAAAACAAATGCCTAAGGAAAATACTCGGCATCAAGTGGAATGAATTCAAGAACAATGCAGAGATAAGACAGATGACTGAACAACAACCAGTCTCATGGGTGATCAGGAAAAGGAGATGGACATATGTTGGTCACTTGATGAGAAGAAATGATCAGAGAATCCCAAAACAAGCTATCAAGTGGAACACAACAGGCTGAAGAAAAAGAGGCAGACCGCGTGAAACTCTGAAGAGGACATTATTAAGAGTGGCCAAATTAACAGGCATAAAATCCTTTGATGAGGTTGAAAGACTCGCCAAAGACAGGAAAAATTGGCGAACTACTTTGTGAGCCCTATGTGATGCTTAACGGCACGGGAAGGATATAAGATAAGATAACATACTTGTAGAACATACAAAAGAAAATGATGTGTGCACAAGAGATGAAAGAAACAAGACCAAGACAAAGATGGAGAGACAACATAGAAGAGAATATACAGGAAACTGGTGTCACCAACTGGAGAGAGAAGATTAGGAATAGGGAGGAATAGATGTGAACTTTATCCGCAGCAATGAGCCTTAATGGCTCGGAAAGCTGAGGAAGAAGAAGTAATTGTGGAAACATAATGCTGCAGGAGCAAAGAATTGTTATAAATATATTATTCATTACTTCATTAAATGCAGTGCCATTAGACTCTGATGATCATGATTTCTTCATTTTTAAAAAAATTCTGATAAGACAGGTTATCTTTCACTTCTTGACCAACCTACTAAGAAATATGCTCTTGATCCTCTTCTCTTCATTCTCCATAGATTTTCTTGGGGCTATGAGGTTTTCTGACATCTGTAGTCCAATGAATTCAAATAATTTTTAATGGTCTTTTTTAAAACATTTAATTGGGGTTTTTTTAAAATGCTCTTCATCTGCTCTACTCTCCAAAAGCACATCTCTTGCTTTATATATTTGTTATTTTTTCTGCTTACATAACACTAATTATAACACTCTCTTTGTTTTCCTTCACAGGATTCTCTTATTTGTTAGTATCTTCTGCATGCTCTTGCCTTTTACACCATGTGGATATATAGGTTGAAAAGCTCGCCGAAAACAGGAAACCTTGGCAAACTACCATGTGAGCCTGGGCCAGTATATAAGACCCTTAAAGGCCCTAAGCACTTAAAAGATTTTGGTGCTCTATATAAATGTAATTCAAAATATAAACAATAATAAACCACAAAATATAATTTCTGTGGTGCCCCTATCAATTTGACGTCCTAAGAACGTGCTTATTTTGCTTAATGGTTAATCCTGCCCTGATGCAAGCCCTATGTGACGTTTAACGGCATGGGAAGGATGTAAGATATATAGACCACAGAAGACATAGGGAAGAACAACAGAGAGGATGTTGAGCAAATAGACGGCTCACCTGGGCAAGAGCGGGAAAAAAAGGCAATGGACAGGCGTTTGTGGAAAACCAGTGTCTTGCAATGTGCCTTCGGCACTTTATAGTTCAGAGAGAGATGACACAAATACAACAAATGCATTTCATGCTCTCTCTCCCTCCTTCCCTCACACATCCATCTTGTCCCATTCCCCCTACAGCGTGTTGGTTGCAATGTATCTACAACTTGCTCTCTCAATTACTCTCACAGTGCATATGGACAAATTGATCTCTGCCCCTCTCGTCACGATATCGGCTCACTTTTATAATCGCCGTCCGCTTGCTCTTTTTCCTCCCAACTTTACAATTTGTCATACTGTATAGTGACGTACTTTCGTGTGGTTTAACTCAAAGCAGTTCTTTAATTTAAAAGCAACAAAACTATAACTTCAAATTCTTAGTAGCTATAATTTTAAATAAAATATAAATTACATATACCACTATAGTGAATAACGACCTGTACTAGCTCAAAGGGGAATCATCCATAAGAACTAGATTCTGGCCATTTTATTGGTTGATATATTTAGCCCGTGGTGGTGAATAATATGGCAGCCATGTAGGTGGCCGGGTTGAATGCAAAAGTGCCGAAAGAAACATTTTATCTTTCCACGAGAAATAACAAATTTAGATGGTCCACCTGCTCGTTAGAGAAACGGTAAGCGAATGGTGACTCTCTCTGTGTGTGATTCGGTTTTGCATACTTGATTTAACAGCGTTGTGCTGAATCAGATAACACGGGTATTATGCTCACCTAGTCTCATTCGAGTTGTAGTGAAAGACTTTCTGACTCACCGAGTACCATTGATAAGATCAGAGTGGTACTGAAAGGAGTGTCTACCTTTCGCGTTTGTTGTTGCAGTGAATGCATTCAAGCAGCGATGTAGTTTTTTTTCCCTTAGGCTGTTTCATAACTGAACATGTAAAATTATAGAATTGATGGAATAACCGGTGTTGGTTATTTCTCGTTGACTGAATATTGAAAGAAAGCAACTGTTTGTTACGTTTACATGATAGAGGAGGCAGCTGTGAAATATCGGGAGAATATATGAGAAAGAGAGAATAATATTAGTTTTATGCTGAAAAAAAATGTGTAATAGAAAATCTTGTTACTTTAAAATTTTTTTGTTGAAAGCATGATTCATGCATGGATTGATGGTTTTGAGACCTTCATTATTTTTTTTTAATAGGGATCATCGTCATTGCACTCTGGATAAAGCCATAGGTGCTTTGGTCTTCTCCTTTGAAGGAGAATCTTAGGACAGGTGCACATGCATTGTCACTAGTGAGAATATTTATTGAGTGGAGATAGAACCTGTGTAATGTCAATTTGGCCACTTCTGCTCAGCCATTGAGATAGCAGCCCATAGCTAACATGCTGGCACCAGTTAGTGAACCATAGCTGACCAAGATCCTGTCCTACCTCACAGTTGGTACTCCCAGTGCAGGGTGTGTCATAGTCCCCATGGTGGTGGAGTCTGCTAAAGAAGTATTGCATACTCCCTGCTTTTTAGCCAACTCAGGGACTGAAAAAAAATAGCCCGCCATAACCCACTCCCAAGCTGCCAGTACAATGTTGTGCCTCAACATCTTCGCAGCATCAGCTGGAAAGAACACCAGATTGCAGTTCTAGGAAGATTGAAGAAGTAAAAGAGTGAGATTTTTTTGTTTGAAAATAAGAATTCTTAAAACTTTCAAATGGCAGATAAGAGTTAAGTGTGTTAACAAAACAAAAACAAATAGTGTTATTTTCAACAGAGAGATCGGGTAAAGTAATCTTTGGTTCGCTGGTGAGGTTATTCCATCAACATGACAGACATGGCACAGGGTCGGCCCATCAAGTGTGTTGTCGTTGGCGATGGGACCGTGGGGAAAACATGCATGCTCATCTCGTACACAACAGACAGCTTCCCAGGAGAGTATGTTCCGACTGTGTAAGTTGCTTTTCTTACTAACTCATTTTTAGCGACCGTATAAGTTGCTTTTCTCACTCATTTGTAGTGACTGTGTAAGAGTCAGAAAAAAAAAGACTTTTATATCTTACTAAATTGTTATGTGTAATTTGAAAGGTAAAGGTAACCTTGTCGTGCCTTAGAGGCACATAGGGATATGGTGTTAATGCCCATATTTTCCTTGACCTGTCAACACACTAGAGCATGATGTGGCCAACATCAAGCCTGACTGCTTTTCTTTTCCCAGCTCCAGAAAAAGCCAGGTACCCATTTCTACAGCAGGGTGATTGGGGTGTCTCCAGCTAGATTTGAACCCCCTCAACTTTCACCATGAAAACTAGTGTGCTAACCTCTTTGCCACTCAAACGCCTATGTGTATTTTAGCATTATCATATATTTTCATGCATTCATTTTGAAAAAAAAAAGTCAGTTTGCTAGAATTATACCAAACAAAATACTGGGTCTTTTTATCATAGCTAAGATGGTTTTGAAGCCAGTAAATATTATCTTGTGGATTTTTTCCAAGATCTGTCTTTGCTGATCAATTTCCTACATGGCTGATTCTACTAATGTTCAATTTGCATTAAGTGGCCACAGGACTAACAATAAATGTTTTTCTTGCAAGGTCAGGTCTCCTTGCACCTGCATCTTATGTCTTCAGATTTGGCTCTCACTTCCTTGTCAGATGATATTATATTGCATATTTGCATAGAGTCACTCTGTATGTGTCTCAGTCTTTTGTCAGTTCTACAGATTTTGTGGTTGAAAGAAAAATCTTACATTGAAAGCTCATAGACATGTCAGTTTTAGACTACAGCATGGCTTCCTTACAAGTTAACCATTTTAACATTTCCTTGGGGACATGGCTGCCATCTGTTCTTGCTGAGTCCCTCTGCCATCTTAATCTTCTGCTACTGAGTACTGTTGGGGGTGAAAACGCTGTCTGGTTTGGCAGTAAGTGAGCCATAGCTGACAGGCTAGTGTCGGTATTGGCAAGCCATAGCTGACCAAGACCTCTCTGTATTGGTATCCCCAGTAATGGGTAGCCTGGCTAATGGGGCAGGGATTACCAAGTCTCCATGGTGGTGGAAAATGGAAAAGAAGTATTGCACACACCCCCTGCTTTTTTTTAAACTGCACTTAAGGACTGAAAAAATAAGATACCATGACTGGTACCTCAGTATCTTCCCCACATCAGCTGCAAAGAACATCAGCTTGCAGTTTCAGGGAGATAGAAGAAGGTTGGGACATGTGGTCCGAATGACTGACAACTCACTACCAAAAATAGCACTAAGATGGACACCACAGGGGAGCAGAAGTAAAGGTAGACCAAAAGAGACATGGAGAAGAACAACAGAAAGGATGTTGAGCAATAGAGGGCTCACCTGGGCAAGAGCAGAAAAAAAGGCGAAGGACAGGCATTTGTGGAAAACCCGTGCGGAAGCCCCATGTGCCCTGGGCACTTAAGGTTCAGAGAGAGAGAGAGAGAGAAGAAGGTACTGAGTGCTGTCATCACGAAAGGGAACTGAGAACTGGTTACTTTGTCTTGTACTGAGTGCTGTCATCATGAAAGGGAACTGAGAGCTGGTTACTTTGTCTTGTACTGAGTGCTGTCATCATGAAAGGGAACTGAGAGCTGGTTACTTTGTCTTGTACTGAGTGCTGTCATCATGAAAGGGAACTGAGAGCTGGTTACTTTGTCTTGCCACCTGATGTTCATTATTTTGCAAGACACAAACATGAAAGCTATTATTCTGTTTTCATGTCTCGAATATGTTGTGCATGTTTTAGATTTAATAAACAGAAGTCTGAGCATTCATGTACCCTCTAAGATTTTGCAGTTCATATGCAAAATTTTTAGCCTGAGTGCAATTATTCTAAAAAAAAAAAAAAATTCTGAGCAAATGTGTGTTGTGATGTCAGATTATAGAGTATAATTTGAAGTTCTCTTTTAAAAAATCTAAAGAAATCAGGAAAACAAACCCATGTAATGCTGTTATAATCTTCTTCATTGCTGATATAGCACAGAGAACATCAGAACATTGAAAAGTATCAGTTTTATTTTTTAAAAAAAACATTTTTATGTTGCATATATTTGTACATATGTCAATCATGTGATGAGAAGAAACAATCAGAGAATCCCAAAACAGGTGGATCACAACAGGCTGAAGAAAAAAGAGGTTGACCATGTGAAGCTCTAAAGAGGACATTGTTAAGAGAGGCCATTTTAGTGGGCATAAAATCCCTTGATGAGGTTTGCAAAGCTCACCGAAATAGGAAGACTTGGCGAACTACCATGTGAGCCTTATGTGATGTTTAATGGCATGAGAAGGATGTAAGATAAAATTGTGTGATTTTGGCATGATTATTTTTTTGTGTGCACACAGCTGCATTGCCACCCAGCTTAGAAGGAACATTGCTAAGTGCACTGGTCTGATAAAACAGAATCTTAATCTTCAGTGTTCTTCCATGCCCTCGTACTTTGTTTGCCAGATTTGTTAACTACCTTCTGTTTCATATAATGATTTCTTCATATAGCAAGAAGGTGGCTGTAAATCCAAAATAGTTGAACCTTTCCATTGATTCAAGTGGCTTTCCATTCAGTATTTCCTGTCACTGCTTTGTTGAAGAGCCACCATCTTACTGATACTTACTTCAATGAAAATCAGATCAGCTGTCATTTAGTCCTTTTTTTCAACATGTTGAGATATTTTTCTCTTGATCTGCTCTCTGATACTTTTTCTCTGATGTTTTCCAGTGATTTTCAAGTTCTCTTCATTGAAATGTAATTCATTCATTCATTCATTCATTTGCATGTCCCTTGCAGAACTTTGCTTCCCTAACAGCACTCCTGTAGGCCTCTCGGTTGTGAGCAAGATGGCCTACTGCTGATGCATCCATTTGCAGATCATCATCAATGTCTTACAGCCATCTTCGCCTTTGTTTTCTTCTCTTTCTTTTTCCCATTATGTACACTTCCAAGACGGTCTTCTCTAGATTATCATGATGTTTAATGTGTCCAAAATATTTAAGTTTTCTCTCTTTAATCCTCTTTACTAGCCAGCCTTCTTCAATATTAAATTTTTGTAGTATGGATATATTTGTTATTTTTTGTGTCCATGATATTTGAACTCTTCTGTAGCATTTACATTCAAAGGCATTTACATGTTTCTCAGCCATTTTTTTAAGTGTCCAGGTCTCACAGGCATATGTTGTGATGGGAAAGAGAAATGTAATTGCATACAGATAATTATGATCTGAGATTAAATGATCCAGTGAATAATTTCTTATAAAAGTATGGAGAGAGTTTTAGAAAACATCTATTTGATTTAGCATTGATATCCATGAATTAAGTTTCAGATTTTTTTTTTTTTACTTTAAGAGAAGTTATTGGATTTTTGGATGATGAAGGCTTTTACTGTTTGACAAGGGACAAAATATTTGTTGTTTTCAGAGTTTCTGTTGAGCTCTAGACTTTGAATCTGATTAGATTTATTCCATGATGTGGGCCTGTTGTAGCTTTATTTTGTGATGTGGGTCTCTTGTATGTTTACTACATGACGTGGACCTCTTGTAGGTTTAAAACATGATGTGGACCTCTTGTGGGTTTACGACATAATGTTTATTTCTTGTGAGTTTACTGCATGATGTGGACCTCTTGTAGGTTTAAAACATGATGTGGACCTCTTGTGGGTTTACGACATAATGTTTATTTCTTGTGAGTTTACTGCATGATGTGGACCTCTTGTGTGTTTACTACATAACGTTTATCTCTTGTTGGTTTACTACATGATGTGGACCTCACATGGGTTCACTACATGATGTTAATCTCTTGTAGATTTACTACATGATGTGGACTTCTTGTAGTTTTACTATATGATGTGGACCTCTTGTAGGTTTAAAACATGATGTGGACCTCATGAGGAGTTACTACATGATGTTAATCTCTTGTAGATTTACTACATGATGTGAACTTATTTTAGATTTACTGCATGATGTAACTCATTGTAGATTTATTACATGATGTAGGTTTATTACATAATGTGGGTTTATTACATGATGTAGGTTTATTGCATGATGTAGGTTTATTACATGATGTAGGGCTTCTGTGTGCTTGAATCTGAAATAAATACATTTTTTTTTCTTTTCTTAAATTAAGCTAAGCTTTCTTCTCGTCTTGTTATTTGAAGATTTGACAACTACACGGCCAATATGATGGTGGATGGTGTGCCAGTCAGTCTAGGATTGTGGGATACTGCAGGACAAGAAGATTATGACCGACTTAGACCACTTAGTTATCCACAGGTAATTTGTGACTTTTCTTGATTACTTAGTTGTCCACAGGTAATTTATGACTTTTCTTGACAACTAAATTGTCCACAGGTAGTTTAGAAGTTTTCTTGTTGATCATCATCATCATGTGCCATCTTCAAAACGAAGGTTGGCAGTAATGAATCTACTCCCTCACCTTGATAGTGCACCCAGCCAGGCCAGTAATTCTTGCATGTTGTCTTCCCATCTACATCTCTGTCTGCCTCTTGCTCTTTTTTTCCTTCCACCTTTCCTTCTTGTATGGTCTTTAGTATATTGTTATGTTCTTTGATATGCCCAAAGTATTTTGTTTTCTTGTTCCTTATTTCTTTGAGAAGTTCACATTGCACTGGGAGCTGTTCTAAAACTTGTGCATTTGTTCTTTTCATTCTCCATAATAAATGACCTAATTTTCTGTAGATCCATATTTCTGCTGCATAAATCCTTCTCTCTGACTTTTTGTGTAGAGTCCACATTTCTGCTTCATACAGTAGAACAGAATAGATATAGCATTTTACAAATCTCAGTCTTGTATTTATGGGCTTTATTGACATAACTGTCTTCATGATGTTGAATGCATGTTTTGTCATTCCTGTCCTTTTTCTTAACTCTGCTTCACATCTTCCATCCTTGGTAAGTATATGCCTTGGGTGACTGTAGTTTGTCACATATTCCAGTTTCTCCTTTTTTGTTTATGGTTATATTCATCTGTGGTTTTTGGTCTTTTCTGGTGAGCACCGTTACTTTGGTTTTCTTGATGTTGATCTGTATTCCCAGTTTGGTTTTCTTGATGTTGATCTCTGTTCCCCATTCTTGCCTTGTGTTGTGTATTTTATCTGTTAATTTCTGTGGGTTCTGTGAATTCTCTGCTAGAAGGGCTGTATCATCTGCATTCCTTATTTTGTTGATTTTTTTCTGCCCCCTGTGTTCAGTCCTGGTAGTTTGAGTGTCTGAAGATGTTCTCTTTGTACAGGTTGAATAGACATGGAAGCAGAACACATTCTAGCCTGACTTCCCTCTTTATGGGTATGTTTCTTGACGTCACTGTGTCATATCTTACCAATGCTTCCTGCTCCCAGTAGAGATTTGTTATAATTTGGATGTCTTTCCCATCAAGATTAATTTCCCCAAGACATTTTATTAGTTTGTCATGATTCACTCTGTCAGATGCTTTAGTATAATTTGTAAAACAGGCATATATATCTTGCTGAACTTCATGCATTTCTCGATCAACTTTCTTAAGCAAAAAAAATTTGCCTTTCTTGTTCCAGTATTCTGTCTGAAGCCAAGTTGTTCTTCACTGACGTCTTTTATCAATTTAATTTTTTGTTTGCTTTTCTTCTTTCAAGAATGATTTTATGGAGAATTTTAGGCACATGACTCGTCAGAGTTATAGTTCTAAAATCTGAGCAGTCTGTTGCTTTTGCTTTCTTGGTTAGTGCCAGAAAATCTGAGTATTTCATTTCTTGAGGTATATATATCTTAGTTTGTATATGTTATTGCATATTACTGTTATCTTGTCAGCTCCAAATTCCTTCAGTGCTTTTATCATTTCTGTGGTAATGCCATCTAGTCCTACTGCTTTACCAACTCTCATCTTGTTTATGGCTCTTTCATCCTCTGCTCTCATTATTGGTGGACCATCAGTGTTTCTAAAATTAGGGCTGGCTTTTTTGCCTCTGTTATCTTCAAGTAGGTCTCTTATATATTCAGCCTGTCTTTTTCGCTGTTTCGTCTTCTCTGACCTCTTGTGTTTTTGATACCACCCCTGCCATTTGTCAGACACATTCTTTTGGTATAGAGTTCTATTTCTTCATGCACTCATCTTGTATTGTGAGTGTAGCTATCCACAAGTCATTTATGAGTTTTCTTGAAAAAGTTAACCATATCATTCAGCAACAGTTACTGATGGTTGCTGACTGCTTATTTTGTCAGCAGATCATTTACATCTGCCATAGTCTGTTTACTGGTGGAATCGCTGTGATGTGATACAGGGTCTTGGCAGTCTGTGATTTGTTATTCCATGAAACAAATGCTGCTTGTCCGTTCATGAATTAAATACATCACTTAATTACTGCCATGTTATATAGACTGTTTTTCAGTTAATACAGTGACCATGGACGTACTATTGAAGATGTGTACTAAAATATAAGAGTAGTTGTACATAAGAAGATTATGAAGTAAGACTGTTTTTTTCTCTTTCTCTCTTAACAGACGGATGTATTCCTCATATGTTTTAGTGTTGTGAGTCCTTCATCATATGAAAATGTGTTAACAAAATGGAACCCAGAAATAAAGCACCACTGTCCAGAAGCTCCTGTTATAGTAGTAGGTGAGTGCTGTTTAGATAGCCTCTGTCTGCTGCTGATGTAATGGGTCTCTCTTTTTTCTAGGTGACTTGTTGAGCTCTGTGATAGTAGTACAGTAACACACAATTTGTTAAAAGATACAAAATGTAATTCTCAGGAAAATTTGAAGATGGGAGCTGATTCCCCAGTGGTATAGCCACTTGATGATGATAAAAGCCATTTTCCGCTGTCTGTGGGCCGTTTTTTTTTTTGCTTCAGGGCATTGACAACCTTCCTATCAGAATTTTGAAAATCAAAAGGGACATAACCATTGCTTATTTAAATTGATTTTTTTTTTTATAGGAGTGACTCAGTCAGCAGCCTTTATCTACAAAGAGATCTGGTGCCATCTATATAAATGGCCAGCAGGCCACGTTCATGTCTGTAGCTAATGATCGTAATAACAATATAAACAGTGATCGCAATTTCCAGTTTAAAAAAAAAAAAAAGAAAAACTAAAGTTTTAGAGGGTATGATTTACCATAACTGGTTTATATTATTAAAAACTTGGTTAAAAATTGATTGGAGGTTGATCAGGCCTGTAGACTGATGATGCTCAATTTGTACGGAGGAGAATCATCCAGTTTCAACTCTGGTTTGACATGTGAACATTTTGTGAACATTTAAATGCCACAACAACAAAAAATTCATGCAAACATTCACTTTCCGCTGATGTTGGTAAAATGTGTTTAATTTTATATTTATTTTTTTAAAAAAAAGTATAAAGTACAGAATTTTGCATTGAGAAACCGGTATTTTGGAAAGTATTTCATGCAAAGTGAAAGACAAATACACTTGTACCAGTTTCACTGATTATAGAGCTATGAGTAGTGGTTATTTCACTTATGTAGTGTATAAGAATGACATTACAGTTAATCTGATGCAGCCTGCAGGCCAGTGGTTGCTGAATCCTGTTTTAATGTGTTTCCTGGTTGTAAAAGAAGAAGAAGAAAGATACTTGTGTAGTTGAAAGCAGACGTCAGTTAATTTACAGTTTAATAACTGGCATTTACAAAATGCTCACGTGCTGGACCAAAGTCAAAACTCTGTTTCTCCTCCATGCAGATTGAGCATTATCAGTCGAGTGACCTGGTTATCCTCCACCAGTTTCTCTGGTTGCTTTTTTACTAGGTTTTTGATTAAATAGACCAGCTGCAGTAACCGACAACCTCCAAAAGTTTCACTTTTTCTTATCTATTGGTAATTTACCAGTATTGAATACACAGAATATAAGTATGTGAAGTTATAAGTGGCTGTCTCTGTATTTGTTGAATGCGTTAATTACGTTGGATGACTACTCATGGCATACTGGGGAAGTTTGATCAAGACCATTGGTTGGTTTTATGGTGAGACTGTATATATTGGCTCCTCTAATGAAGGAACTAAACATAACCATATCCATTTGACCAACGTGAAGTAACAACGGTGTTTCATGGAAAAAAATGGGAAGTGATTCTTCCCATGCAGAGATAACCCATCTTCTTGGAATAATCAGTTTGAATGCCTAGACCAAGCTGCCTGCATGTCTGGTGCATGGTTGTCTCACTCTATACATTTGTTTACATTCATGGTTGGAGCTAATGATTGTCAAAAAGAAGCAATAACCAGACGTTATGTTGACTGTGACATTGTAATTTAGAACATGTTGTACTCCTGCAGGTACCAAAATTGACCTTCGAGAGAATAAAGAAACCATCGGGAGCCTGACAGCACAGGGTCTGAACCCAGTAAAGAGAGAACAGGGAATCAAACTGGCCAATAAGGTCAGAGCTGTGAAGTACATGGAGTGCTCTGCCCTTACTCAAAGAGGCCTCAAACAGGTGGGTTATTCTTATTATCTCAGAATTCAGTATACTTTGAATATCGTGGGACTCCCACAGCTGTCACTCTATGGCTACTGATGATGATGTTGAGGAGGAGGAGGCTGTTTTTAGTCATAGCAGAATGCTGTGACTTTCTTGGTAGCCTGCTGCATACATAAACAGGTGGGTCAACCACCTAGATGTCAGCAGTGCCAGACTTCTGAGTAAAATGAACTGTGCTAGGGATCACATCTGTCATTGATTCACTAACACCACATCTGACCAAGTATCTGTGAAAA
This sequence comes from Achatina immaculata, assembly GCA_009760885.1. Taxonomy (NCBI): domain Eukaryota; kingdom Metazoa; phylum Mollusca; class Gastropoda; order Stylommatophora; family Achatinidae; genus Lissachatina; species Lissachatina immaculata. Next base: position 12,734,728 of record CM019707.1, read on the forward strand.
TCTGAACTTAACACTTCCCCGGGCCAAAGACGAGAAAATCTGTTTTCCATGCATTATTGGCCGAAAGTTCTTTTTTGCTGTTTTCAATGGTCATTTTATTCAAACTGTTTCTACCTTGTTATTTAAAGTAAATTTTGGTTGTCTGTATTTTTACTGCAAAGTTAATATAATAAAATATTGTTTTCAGTCTTCATAATTTAAAAAAAAATTACTATTCTCACGTTATGAGCTGTCAAGAACATGTGTTTATGAGATCTTTGAACCTCTTGTGGTCTTCTCGGGGACTATGTGTGGTCCTTTCAGGGCCCACAGGGGGACCACGGGACCTATCGAGGACCACAGGAGTAAATTCAGTAAGATCATGGGGCGGTCTTGGTGGTAAAAGCGAACGAAGAGAAAGAAGACTTCTTCATTTCTTTGACAACTCTGAGACACTTCCAGAAACAGGCAGAATTAGCAAAATAAAACCTCTGCTGGATTATTTTTTGCCTAAGTTTCAGGAGTTGTATAAACTGAAACAGCAGCTTTCAACTGAGGAAGGAGAGACAAAAGACTTGTCCGCATGATATCAACAATGCACAACTCAAAAATAGTTGCTACTGGGAAGACTGATAGAAAAACTGGACAAGCACATGAAGGGAGTAGACAGGGCTGATCAGTATCTTTCATACTACATCTTGAGGAAGACAGTGAAATGGAACAAAAAAGTAGGATTCTATCTCATCATTTGTGCATTATTTAACTCATACAGTCTACAGAGCCTTAAACAAGAACAAGAAGACATACAAGCAGCATTTGGTTGAGGTGGCAAGATTCTGGCTCTCTGAAACCAATTCTACTGTTCAGAAATCTTGGAAGCAGGTGATGAGAATGAACCCTTTACGAAACAGCCCAAAAGGGCCCTAAGCAAGGATCCTCCAGGAAGATTATCTGGAATAGTAAAGGATCATGTCCTGGTGAAGCTTGAGGGTCAAGGCACCAAAAAACCACCATCTAGGAAGTGCAGAGTGTGCTCGGTCAATGGGAAAAGGAGTGAAACAAGATTTATTTGTAAAAGTTGTCAAGGCCCATTGCATCCAGACAATTATTTCACAAGATATCACACACTCAAAAAGTACTAGAGAGTCTTGGGAGTCTGTCTACCAAGTTGGATTTAATTATCTCAGTGGTGAGTAGAGATATGCATGTTTTTCTAAGCCCACTCAAAAAAACTCAGTTTTTCAGAAAAAAAAACTGGGAACTGGGGGTTTTTCATGGTAAATAACTGTGGTCCACAGAGTGTTAATAACCAGAATTTCTAGTCTCTGCATCTAGAAAAAGCTCAGCTTGATATGTTTCTGAATCTTTCCTGTTCTCTTTGTCCTGCAAGAGTCCAGTTCAGTCATGTTTTAAATGCTGTCCGTCCCCCCCCCCCCTCAAGTACTGGACATGTAAACTCATTCTTATCTTGTTTATTTAATCTTGGTCATAGTCATATCACATACAGGGGTGGGAGTGGCTGAATCAGTAGATATTAGTGAGTTCTGTCCTCAGTCTATTTCCAGATGGATCAGAACTGGTATTTGGGCATAATCATATCCACTTTGACCAACCTGAAGTACCAGAGGTGTATCATGGGAAATGCCTCTTTCCATGTGGAGATAACCCATCTTCTTGGGATCACCAATTTGAATGCCTACACAAACTGTGTATTGTATGGTTGTTTCACTCTCTACATTTGTTTACAAATCTTATAGTTTTGTCCTCACTCTGCTGCGGCAAGTCAGTAAGGATTCTTACTGGCGCTGTTGCGTCTCTCAGATTTAAAAAAAAATCTTTTTAATGTTGTTAGATCACACACTGATTATCTCTCTCTCTCTCTGAACCTTAAGTGCCCAGGGCACATGGGGCTTCCGCAAGGGTTTTCCACAAATGCCTGTCCTTCGCCTTTTTTTCTGCTCTTGCCCAGGTGAGCTCTCTATTGCTCAACATCCTTTCTGTTGTTCTTCTCCATGTCTCTTTTGGTCTACCCTTACTTCTGTTCCCCTGTGGTGTCCATCGTAGTGCTATTTTTGGTAGTGAGTTATCAGTCATTCGGAACACATGTCCCAACCATCGCCATCGTCTTTCCTCAATAATTGTTGTCAGTGGTTTCATCTGCATTTCTGCCAATAAGATGTTATTTCTTATGGTGTTTGGCCAAAATATTTTTCTAATTCTTCGTAAACATTTAGTCCGGAAAGAATTCAACTTGTTTTCTATGGTTTTGGTGATTTTCCAGCATTCACTTCCATAGAGTAGTACACTTAGAACATTACTCTTAAATATCCTGATTTTCATATTTATGCTTAGTTTTTTTTTATTTCCATATATTCTGCAGCATTGCAAAAGCCTGGTTTGCTCTAGTAAGTCTGCTGTTGATGTCCTTTGTGCTGTCTCCATTTTCTACTACTCTGCTGCCAAGGTATACAAATTCGTTGACCTCCTCCGCTAACTTGCTATCTACTCTGAGTACATTTCTGTTGTTCACATTTTGCTTCATTAACTTTGTCTTTCCTACGTTGATCTTTAGTCCTATGTTGTTTGCATTCTGAGTTAGCTTGTTTATTTTATCTTGCATATCTTTGTGACTGCTTGATAATAGACAAATCCGTTTTTGCTTCAGGTATGTCTGTTGTTTGTGCTGCTTGTGTTCTGTTTAGTAGGGTGTTAAAGTGTTCCCTCCATCTTTCAATTTTTTCTCTTTCTCCACTGACCAGCTGTCCATTTTGTGTCCTTACTGCACTTTTACATCTTGTGTTGAAGTTACCTGTCATCTGCTTTGTGATTTTATATATGGTTTTCATGTCATTTGTATATGCTGCTTTCTCTGCTGTTTCTGCTAAGTTGTCATAGTATTGACGTTTATCTTGACAGTATGATTCCTTCACTTCTTTGTCTTTTTGCACATAATTACTTAGAACTTGTTCTTTAAGCCGTTGTGATTTGGTGTTCAGTAATTTTTTCTTGATTTCTTCTCTTTGCTCTATCTTTTCCCATGTGGTCTTGCTTATCCATTCCTCTTTTCTCCGTTTCTGATATCCCAGCACCTCTTTTGCTGTTTCCTGTAATGTTTTATTGAACTCTACCTCCTGGAACCTAAACAAAAGATGCAAATAGGCAGCTGGAATGTAAGAACACCACTGACAACAATTATTGAGGAAAGACGCTGGCGATGGTTGGGACATGTGCTCAGAATGACTGACAACTCACTACCAAAAATAGCACTAAGATGGACACCACAGGGGAACAGAAGTAAGGGTAGACCAAAAGAGACATGGAGAAGAACAACAGAAAGGATGTTGAGCAATAGAGGGCTCACCTGGGCAAGAGCAGAAAAAAAGGCGAAAGACAGGCATTTGTGGAAAACCCTTGCGGAAGCCCCATGTGCCCTGGGCACTTAAGGTTCAGAGAGAGAGAGAGTATGGACATTTCTGCTTCGTCTTGTAGGACACTGAAGTAGTTCTTAAATACTATTGAGAATTCATTTCTTGTTTGCTGGTCTTTCAGTTTTCTTGTATCAAAATGTATCTTTCTGTGTTCTCCGATTTTGGCTTTCCTTAATTTTAGTTTTATTTTTGCTACCAGAAGGTTGTGATCGCTTCCTACATCTGCTCCTTTCCTTGCTCGCACATCTTGTAGTGACCGTTTCCACTTGTTGTTTATCAGTATGTGATCGATTTGGTTTTCTGTGGTTTTATCTGGTGACCTCCAAGTCACCTTATGCATGTTTTTGTGTTGGAAAATTGTCCCTCCGATGGTCATCATGTTTTCTTCACATAAACTGCACAGTCTTTCTCCATTTTATTTCTCCAATTCCTTCTCTTCCCATGATTCTTCTTCTATCTTCATTTCCTTCACCTACTTTAGCATTGAAGTCGCCCAAGATGAGTAGCATATCATGCTTGGGTATTGTTTCTACTGTGGCTTGGAGGCTGTTGTAAAAATCTTCTTTTAATTCCTCATCAGCTGCTTCTGTTGGTGCATAACAAACTATAATAGACAGCTTCGTGAATCTTGAGTTGAAGCGTGCATATAATAATCTCTCATTTATTGGGGTCCATTTCAGCAATGCTCTTGATGCTTCTTTTGTTATAATTAATGCTACTCCTCCTTCATGAAGATCTTCTTTACCTGACCATATTATTGTATCTTCTGTGTGCTGTGTTGTTAATTTCCTTCTGCCTTGTCATGTCCACCTTGCTTCTTGTATTCCTAGTATGTCTAGTTTGTATCTGTGCATTTCCTTGATGGTTTGTGCTAGTTTTCCAGTCTGGTTAAGTGTTCTTACATTCCAGCTGCCTATTTGCATCTTGTGTTTAGGTTCCAGGAGGTCTGCAGTCGGGCTGGGGACTTCCAGTGGCTGGCTTTCATCCACAACCTTCATGGGCTCAGTTTCCTGATAAGCATTTCTCCTTCCACCTGCATTTGTTTTTTCCCTTGCTTCCATTTCTGTAGCAGTCTGATAGTTTTTTTTACCAGATAGGGTTGCTGGCCCTATGCCGAACCCTCCTTAGTCGCCTTTCACGATCATGCATGGTAGGGTACAGTGGTCCTATTCTTTGCAGATCCCGGGTACCACACGGGGGACACACTGATTATGCTGATTGTTTAGTGTTTAGCTTTTAGCATTGTTTAGTCTCGCAGATTTTTGATGTTCTTTTAATATTTAGTCATTCAGGTTGTTAGTTTTATTAGGTCACACAGGTTAAGACATCAGTATTTGTGTTAGGTCACACGAGTTAAAACATCAATATTTAGAAGTGTTAGGTCACTTAAGACATTGGTATGTGTATTAGGTCATAAGTTAAGACATTGGTATTTGTATTAGGTCACATAAGTTAAGACATTGGTATTTGTATTAAGTCATACAATGTAAGACATTAGTATTTGTGTTAGGTCACACAAGTTAAGACACTGGTATAAAGCTGATAAGTCACATAATCATGACATCTGTATAAGTGTTAGGTCACACAAGTTAAGACACTGGTATAAAGCTGATAAGTCACATAATCATGACATCTGTATAAGTGTTAGGTCACACAAGTTAAGACACTGGTATAAAGCTGATAAGTCACATAATCATGACATCTGTATAAGTGTTGGGTCACACAAGTTAAGACATCAATAATTAGAACTGTTTGAGCACACTTGTCATTAATGTTGTAGGCACAGAATTGTGCTTTATAATTTTTAAATATTGGTTCACATAACAGTTTGTTTTTTTTATTTTGAATGTGCAGGTATTTGATGAGGCAGTTCGTGCTGTCCTACAGCCTCAGCCAGTTAGAAGGAAGCAGCACAAGTGTGTCATGCTGTGATGAGGTGGCCATGTTGTGTAATGTGCGAAAGTGTGTGTGTGCGTGCACTGGAAGCAAATCTGCAGGCAGGAGCTGTAGAAAAAAAATTGCGTAAATGATTGTGAGTTGCCTGCAAGAATGTGCTTTACCTTTTTATTTAAACTGCTTGTAAGGGGAAAACTGTAACTCAAATCATTTAGTAATTTCATGTTGTAATCATCTGTAGGACAATATCCAATTTTTTGTTTGTTTGTTTGTGATTTATATCCCTTTTGAAGAAAAGTCCTTGCATTTAGTGTGAAGTTTCAGCTCACAGTTGGCTTTCTATTGTAATTATGAGTTTGTATGAGATATGTATGGCCAATTTAACTATGTGTTTCTAGCATATACAAGTTTAAGCTTTTAACTGGGGTTAGTTTGCGTCGCTGTGGAGTTGGTAGCAGTAATAGTGTATTCAGAGTCATGTAGAATGAGGAATGCGTCTGTTCAGTGTTTGAACACAGGGTCAAGGGATGACTTGACTTCGTTTTTTTTTTTTTTTTTTTTTCAGTCAGTCTGAAGTTGGGTGAAATCCTTTATTTGTGGGATGTAAATTGTGGTTTCCTGTTGTTTGTTTTTTTTTTCCCTTCATTCATTGACACCCATGTGTGCAGTGCAGTCAGGTGTGCCTGACCCTGCTAGATGATATTCTCTGTCTTTGGGGCATTTTTTTTTTCCCTAACACACCCTTTTTTGCAGGTGGGGTTCATTGGCAGAGGGGTACTAGTAGTAAGTCCCACGTACTCTGTGCAAGAAGGGTCAGTAATGATAACCTACTCGTACTCCTTAGATATTGATAAACTTCTTCTTATTTTTTTACAACTGGCCTACCATAGATTTCTGAACATTCACTTATGCCATTAAAGTAAACATAGATCTAAAAATAAGTAATGAGCAGCTGCTCACCTGTTTCTGCCAGCTAACAGTAAAAAAAGTGAAATATTTTAATGTGTGAAAATCCATTCTCGTCACTGAAAAAAAAAAATACAGCATAAAATAACACTTTCAGAATTGATTGTTGCCGCCTTTTCTTGTGTTGAGGAATCATTTATTTGTGAACCGACTGTTTGAAAATAACGTAAAGCAGCTGGAAATAAGCTTTTGTTTGTAGTTTTTTTTGTTTTTGTTTTTTGTTCTGTCATGGGAATGTGATCTTCCTTGATGTTAGTCTCCTGTGTCATTGTAGAACATACTACACAAACTAGAGACCAGCCAAAAAACCACTCTGGACAAGTTCCTAGAGCACATCCTTTGAACTTGTACACTCTGCATGGTCTGTGAACCCGGTCTGTGTTGTCGTCGTTCCCCCCCCCCCCCCCCCCAAAGTGGAAGAAAAATGAGTATGGATGAAAGACTTTTGGGGTGGGTGAATAACTTGCTGATGATGGGATTCATGGAAGTGACCAGACTTCCTGTCGAAATGGCTAGAGCATGTGAAATTGAACAATGAACACAGAAGAATGCACATTAGCCATGTTTTCTTAGCGTTTGTTTGGCAGTTACATGATTGTTTTCATCAAGTGCCATCCAGGTCCCTAGATTGTTGTTTTCCTAGTTTGTGGCTTTCATTTATATAACTTGTACATCTACAGTTTTTTTTTTTTTTGGGGGGGTTCTTGTTCACTGCTTTTGAAAAATCTTGCTCACAGAGCAAAAACTTGATTTCAACATTTGATTCCTTAACGTGATTAAAACGGTGTGAAAAGGATTAATATTTTTAATAGAATTGTTTCATGTTCTTCAGGTCAGCTACTATTGCAAGTTTTTAAGTTTCTGCTTGTTTAGAAAATTATTTCATTTAGGTCATATCAATTACAAGAAGTGTTGTGATACGTTTTAGTGAAAAATTCACATTTCAGTTTCAGCTTTTGTAGTCTGAGAGCTGTTTGAGGTCAAGACCTTTTTGTGAGAATTAAAGGTTGTCAGAGATCATTCATATCAGTAAAACAATATGGAGTATTTTGCAGATCTCCTGAACCATGCTTTATCTCTGGCTTATGTGATTCAACAGAATTTTTACAGAATGTGTTTTGTATATTCATATTTTAGCATTTTTTTTTTCTTATATAGTGTGAGCATAAGCGTTCTGGTTCACAAATATCTCAGCAGCGATAACAGAAATTTGGATTAAACATTTCTTTCTGTTATGTTCTGTGTGTTTTGAGAGCTGTCATAAAGTGATAATGCTACCTGGTTGGTAAGATGAGTGTTAGCAGTAGGTGACCTCACTGTACCTTTAGACAACCTCATGTCCCGAAATTCTCACACACACACACACCACACAACCCCCCCCCCCCCCCCCCAAGGAATCAATGCAGAAATTAATCTGTTTTTATTTAGTCCTAATGAAGAAAATAATATGCCAGTAAGAAAGGAACACAATCAAACAGGGCATGGAATGATACAAGATTAACAAAAATGCAGACCAAAATTTTGGATCCACCAAACCCACATATTCAGTGCTTTCATTCTCATACAGACCAAAAATGTATACGTCGTACTGAAAGATATGAGAAGAGACCTTGCAGTTTGAACACGTATTCTGCCTCTTTTTCTGAATACGAACATCAGGAGAAGGAATAAAGTAACCAACCTAGAGGGAGCTGCAGTTTGCTAAGACTTTACCCCTCATCACAAACACTCGGAAGAGGAAAATGAAGATGGCTAGGGTGTATTAAAATGATGGATGATTATTGCAGTTCCTAAATAAATACTGTATGGGGTACTTCTAGAAGAGAGAAAGCCAAAAGATAAAATTCAAAATGAGATAACAAAGAAACAACTGAGATGGCAAGATATCCACTGGAGATGAGGGCAGAGAAGAACTGGCAAAAAACCTTGCATCTTAGAGAGCAACTGCATGGGAGCATGGTGTCATCTTAGAGAGTGACTGCATGGGAGCATGGTGTCATCTTAGAGAACAACTGCATAGGAGCATGGTGTCATCTTAGAGAACAACTGCATGGGAGCATGGTGTCATCTTAGAGAACAGCTGCATAGGAGCATGGTGTCATCTTAGAGAACAACTGCATGGGAGCATGGTGTCATCTTAGAGAACAACTGCATGGGAACACAGTGTCATCTTAGAGAGCAGCTGCATGGGAGCATGGTGTCATCTTAGAGAGCAACTGCATGGAGCACAGTGTCATCTTAGAGAGCAGCTGAATGGGAGCATGGTGTCATCTTAGAGAGCAACTGCATGGGAGCACAGTGTCATATTAGAAAGCAACTGCATGGGAGCACAGTGTCATCTTAGAAAGCAACTGCATGGGAGCACAGTATCATCTTAGAGAGTGACTGCATGGGAGCACAGTATCATCTTAGAGAGTGACTGCATGGGAGCATGGTGTCTTTGAAGGAAGAAATGATGTTCAAACTGAAAAAAGGCAGAAAATTATACAGGAAAGAAACTAAATCTGTCAAATGTAGACTAGAGCAGTATTGCTACCCATTAACTAGCTACCACTGGTTTTTTGGGGGTTTTTTGTGTGTAAATGCTTATGTAACTTGGAAAGAGATAACCTTTATAGTCAGAATCCAACAAGTTTTCCATATTAAGTGCAGGGTAATTTGTTTCACAGACATCAAATAAACTATTTGCTCTCTTTAATGTAAAATAAAAAAAAACTTCATTCTAAACAATCAGGGTCTTTAAAAAAAATGTTATTTTTAATATTTGCAGTTATTCTTTGTGAAGTTATTAAGATTATTGCAAGATTCCTTGTGAAGTTAATTATACTGTAAATGGTTGTAATCCTTTAAAATGTAACAAGAAAAAACAAAACATTACAGATTTTCTTTTACCATTTTAGATATTGTTAGCAAAATGCAAAACATTTATGCTGTCTTCTGATAAGATAGATCACCGTAAGTTTATGAGCTGTGTTAGTATGATTTGCAGAGAGTGGCATCAGTGACAGCTCATAAAGAAAAAATAGAGGAGTACCAGAGAGTTATGTGATAGTGAAGGTTTATGGTCTTTAATTGTTGTAACTGAAGGGATCACATGAAGGATCCAGATTATCTACTCCAAAAGTGTCCAGCTTTGGCTGTCCTAGGCAGCTGACAGTCTAGATCTGGCACATGAGACAAAGGCTACCAGCAGACCTTGGAGATAAGCACAGCCTCATTCATAGTCACAGAGAAACAGGTTCAGCTTGATCATCATGAGTCCTAAAGCAGCTACAGGTGCCATTATTCCAGTTATTAAGTTTGTTACCTTTGATCCAGTTGTCTCAGTACTAGCTACAGTTATTTTTTTTAATGTGTTAAAAGTAGTGTGAGTATGGCCAGTATGTAGTTTAATTTCACATTAAGACTGTAATGTTAATGCTGTTCTTTTACTATATGTCCTCAAAGGGTGATTTTAGTGGACATTATTTGTGTGGGTTTTGGAAACAGTGTTCAAACATTTTGTATTTTTTTCTCAAACATTTCAGCAGTGGCAAAAGCTTTTTGTTGACTTGTAATTCTGATATTAAAGTTATGAAGTGCAATGTGCCAGATACAAACCATTTGTTCATGTAAGTTTGATTAATGACGTAGGTAATTTACAAAGTTGAAGATGTGTTTGTGGATATGTGACAGATAAAATGTATTGTGTCACTGCTTTACATTGTGACAAGGCTGGTTTTTTTTTTCTTTCTCTCTAGTCTGCTGCTTTATACCTTTGCTGTTTGTGATGGTTGAATATGCTGTGTGTGACAGACAGTTGCTTAATTTTGAGTGACAGACAGTTGCTTAATGTTGAGTGACAGTTGGTTCTTGTTTTATGAGTTTTAAGTATTGATTGTTGTATGATGTGAGTTTTGGTGTGTGTGACATTCAACCTGTCTCTCGTTGTGTGACCACATGTTGTGCTTAACAGAGTTTGTAATGTGTGACTTTCAGCCAGTCTCTCATGTAACCATGTGTTTTGCTTAACAGAGTTTGTAATGTGTGACTTTCAGCCAGTCTCTCGTGTAACCATGTGTTTTGCTTAACAGAGTTTGTAATGTGTGACTTTCAGCCAGTCTCTCGTTTTGTGATCCATATGTTTTGCTTAACAGAGTTTGTAATGTGTGACTTTAAGCCAGTCTCTCGTTGTGTGACCATATGTTGTGCTTAACAGAGTTTGTAATGTGTGGCTGGCCTTGTGATATCTATGTGGAATAGAAAGAGTTGTAGTGTCCATGAGGTGAGACTGGAAGAGTATGCTGTTTTATATGTTAAGCTTATATTGAGAATACTGGCATAAAGTTATCGTACATCAGGGTAAAGTTCTCAGTATCCATTCAAGATGATAGGATGTGTTTGTTCTGCTTGCTCTTGTACACACCCAGCCTCTAAGATTGTTTTAGTTGTTGAATGAGCCACTAGATGGACTGTGACTAATTTCTTTGATAATGTTTAACCCAGCTTGGATAGATTGATCAAAGTTTAGAAGTTTTTATATCTACGATGAAGTAGTTATTAGAGTGTTCTGTGGTGTATTTGTAAGTTCTGACCTGGAGTTTGTGAACCTCTGTGGCCTGCAAGTCGAGGTTTTAAAAAAATGTTTTTATTTTTGTACATCACAAAGAGCTCTAGCCAGCTCTCAGAAAGTGAGTGTTTGGAAAGTTGTTTGTTTAATAGTGACAAAGAAGTGCAAGGTGGCTGTGCCTTCATTAATCCACAACTTGAAAATGTTGGGAGCTACTGTATCAGATCAGTGCTAAGATTTCACCTGCAGCAAAATTTGAAGCCTGCATAATAAATGTTTTTCACAGCTCATCTTGACCATGCCCTGGATAGTTACAGTGTCACTTGTTAATTTATAATGCTGACACATTTGTTTAGCAAAAAAAAAAAAACAGTTGTGAACTTTATCAGTGCAATCTGTAGCCATTTTATGCTTGTTAGAAAGCAAAGTTAGCAAAGTTTGTCTGATCAGTGTTTGTTAGAAAGCAAAGTTAGCAAAGTTTGTCTGATCAGTGTTTGTTAGAAAGCAAAGTTAGCAAAGTTTGTCTGATCAGTGTTTGTTAGAAAGCAAAGTTAGCAAAGTTTGTCTGATCAGTGTTTGTTAGAAAGCAAAGTTAGCAAAGATTGGTTGGTCAGTGTATCGCCAGATTGGACATGAGTGACCATATAGTTTTTGTGTGCCAGAGGAAGGCTCATAGTCCTTGTTCTTATTGTGCCAGAGTTTTCTGCCAGTTGTGTGTCTCTTGGCATCAAGTAGGTCCGGTACAAATTTAGATTTTCTACAGATGTTGCTTTCATTCATACTTGCCTATAAATGTTTTCCTGTATCCCTTTTTATGCTTCCAGTATCATAGTTAATGAGAAATATTTAACATGTGTCTTTTAAAGATAATATTTTTCAAATATCGATGATCTTGTGCCCGACTGCAAATCCAGCTTATTTGTTTGTGAAAAGATGAATACTTAGTTTGTTGGACATATTTCTAGTCATAGCCTCCTGCTTGAAGTGTCAGAAGATATTTTGTGTGTGAACACGCTGTTTGAAAAAAAAATCTGGACAGATCTGAAGTGAATAATTGCACAAAATAAATTGCAAAGGGTATCAGCAGTAGACAGGATTTTGTGAACTTTAGCTTTCACAGTAGAACCACTCATTGAATACTTGGTTGTGTTATGTTTACACTCTGTATTACAGAAACCTGATATTTGGGCTGAGATTTTTTTTGGATTCTGCCAGAAGAAATCCAATATACAAACACATGTCAGAGTATATATTGCACTAAATTTGCATCATCTGTTGTTGTTGTTGTTGTTGTTGTTGTTGTCATAATTTGGCAGTATGTGAGTCATGTATTTTAGCTCATTTTTGTTTTTAAAATCAGGCATCCACTAGTTGAAAGTGTGAAACATTTGGCAGGCAAAAAAAAAAAAAATATGTGGAAATGAACCTTGATATAGTTCAGAACAGGCATATAGAAGTGTTTAACAAGTCTCAAGAGAGTTATATGAGAGGCAGCTTTTCGATAAGATGAACAAGAGGACGGCATACAGGTTACTCGGCCACACAGCATCTTTAAAAATAAACTTGATAGCAGAACTAAGTGCTGATGTACGGCTGTTCTGCCCTGGTTCGGAAACCACGCCACATAAACTTTGAAATTTGAGATTCCATATCTTATTTATTTTCAGTGTGAGTCATACAGGCTGTGTGTTCCAACATCTGTAACACAGGGTGAGCGTAAAGTCTTTCCCTGATTACTTTACTTGTATAAAAATTATGCTAGGTACAGGCATATAGGGGTTTTTGTTTGTTTGTTTGTTGTTTTTTTTTCTAAAATTCACCTTGGCTCCAAAAAAGTGTTTTTTTTTTGTGTTTTTTTTTTTTTTCTTTATTCATACATTCAAAATAATCTGCATTTATTTGCTAGGAGAAAGTCTAAGCAATACTGGGTTTCTTGTCACACATTCTCCAGCATCTCTTCAGTTACTGTTGCTAAAGCATCCATCATTCTTGTCCTCAAAGTTTCAGTATCAGGGACTAGTGAATTGACACACTTTGTCCTTAGTATATTCCCATTAGGGAAAAAAAAAAAATTAAGAGTGGTGAATGTGTTGGACCATCCCTTCCAAAATGGCAGATTTGTTTCATGATAACACAAAACACACTGGGCTTTCTCCTTCATGGGTGCCATTTTGATGCTTGTAATTCCAATGCTACCTGTACAAAAAAAAAACAAAAAAAAAACTTAAGAATCGGCACACAACATTTATGATTCCTGTCTAGCATAGTTTTTAAGATATGATTTTTTTCTTAAGCAGAGAAAGACTATGATTGCCCTGTATATACATGACAAGTTTTTTTTTAAAAGTTTTTATTATCCTGAATTTTTTTCTTTTCTTTTTTTTTTCACATGAAACACTTCTCAGATTGTGAGCCCTGACTTGGGGTATGCCTGACATGCTAAAATTTCTGTAAAGAGCATCTCAGTGGAGGTGCTGTTTTTTTAAGTGAGACACAGTTGTGGGGTGGTTATTTTGTTTCTTATATTTAACATGTATCTTGATTGAGATTTCTGTATGTGTCTTGATTGAGATTTCTGTATGTCTTGATTGAAATTCTGTATGTGTCTTGATTGAGATTCTGTATGTGTCTTGATTGAGATTTCTGTATGTGTCTTGATTGAGATTTCTGTATGTCTTGATTGAGATTTCTGTATGTGTCTTGATTGAGATTTCTGTATGTCTTGATTGAAATTCTGTATGTGTCTTGATTGAGATTCTGTATGTGTCTTGATTGAGATTCTGTATGTGTCTTGATTGAGATTCTGTATGTGTCTTGATTGAGATTTCTGTATGTCTTGATTGAGATTTCTGTATGTGTCTTGATTGAGATTCTGTATGTGTCTTGATTGAGATTTCTGTATGTCTTGATTGAGATTTCTGTATGTGTCTTGATTGAGATTCTGTATGTGTCAGAAATTGATGTTTTAAGTTTTGTTGTGAGAAGCTGTAGCCCTGTGACAGTGAAAGGGGAAGGGGAGAGTTGGGAGGTTGAGTTACAGAGCACAGTGATCTTGTAATTAAGCCTCTCTGCTGCTTGGTTGAACTGTATTGTGATCATGCCCCTCTTCGGAGGAAAAAAAAAGAACAAACAAAACTCAATTGAACTGTTGTCATCTACTGGTAATAACACAAATTGGTTATGCATCAGTCCCCCAAAGACATATGAATATCTGAGAAGAGTTCATATTAAATGTTAAGTGTAAAGATCTTGAATACTTTACACTAGGCACTACCTGCCCAGACATTGGGTTAAAAGCAGTGTTCCCACTTAGCCGTGCTAGCATGCATGGGCACACAGAGTTTTAGCTCAGCACGCAGGCGCATGATATGATGACAAAATTTGTTTGTTACTGACTTGCCCACAACTTTAGCTCTAGTAGCTTCTTTGTGTAATGAAGTAGAATGTTTGCTTGAAATGCTCCACACCTTTGAGGACAAACTATCAGTATCCCAGATTTATAGTCAGTTTTAGAACCAATCACTGGAAAACTCAAGAGAAAAAAGAAGAGAGAGATAGACAGAAAAATAATTTAATAGTTGTTTTGTTAATACCAATTGACAGTTTTTTACATTACAGTTTGTATTGTAAAATTCTGTATATTGTTTTTTGTGTAGGTCTGGATCTCGTATGTGTGTTGAAGCTATGTAAGTTAGGGTCCATTTGTATCATCTTCTGTTTGTGAAAGAAAAAATGTTCTCTTTGTGAATAATTGCCTTTACTTTCAACTGTTTGTGCCATGTTTCACGCATGTGTATTTTCTTATGTTTGTATCTTTCAGCTTATTTATACATGCTTGGTCACTGTGCCAAACAAGTGCTTCATCATTTGAGTTACAGTACTTGGAATATGTCACAGTACATCTTGTGCAGTCTTTTACAGGTGTTTTTCTCCTTTCTGTTCTTATGCTACAAGGACTCACTTATACTGTCTTTGATCATCTCTTTCTCAACACAAGTTGGACTTTTAATCAGAGCTTCTTAACCTTGTTATCCATACAGACTCCCTCCAGTGGACTGCAGTCCAGCAAGTGGTGCTTAACAGTTTATTCTTGTCTGTTGCAGTGAAAGAAATTTGGTCTATGGTCAACAGTCACTCTGTGTAAGTACTTATTGAGGGTGATGTGTCCTGAAGATTGTGCACTGGTCTCTACGACATCAGCTGTTGATGTAGTCTCTGGGGTTAGGCTTGGCAGGTGTGTATATAGGGATCTTCTAGTTGGATTACTGGCCCAGCTGTCCATCTACTGCTGCTTGCAGTTGTTATGTATAATGTATTTAGCTGTTCTCATGTTGGTGGAGATGTGTGGCTGTGACATGGTGGCTCCACTCTTTGCCAGGCTGTCAGCACATTCATTTCCTCTGATATCTATGTGCCCTGGTATCCACTATAGGGTGGTTTTGATGTCATAGGAGGCGAGTTGGTTTATTGCACTGAGTATGTCAGTTTTAATGTGATCAACTGATATTATCCAGTTTTCAAGGGCTGCATCTCTGCATCATAACTGGAGCAGCGAGATCCACAAGGAGAAGAAATGTGGCTTGTTGTCTTGTCTGGAAACATTAAGAGTACCCCATATCCTGTTTCCTTGAATGCTGACCCATCAGTGTATGCATGGATCCAGTCCTTGATTGCAAGGAGATATAAATACCTCCAGTTAAGATCCCCTGCTTTTAATGATTCATGTATCAGTCCCACCAGTTGGAAGTGAATGAAATAAAAAAATGAGGACAAAATTAATCTTGGAAGTTGTATTATCTCAGCAACCCTTTTGTGTGGGCCAGCCTCCCATCCCGCCAAGAACTTTTTTTTTTTTTAAATACAAGACTTGTTTTTAGAGTGGCCTCCATAATTGTGAAAATGTTCTGCAGCTTTGCTGCTTGAGTTTGTTTTGCAGGCATCTGTCTCTATTATGTTTTCAATTTCCTTGTCCATGACAATATCCTGATGGCTGATAATGCTAAAATTAGTTCTCTAATAAAATTTGGCAACATCAGTTTCATTTCATTTGCACTCAGCATTGTAAAACCACAATTCCTGTTTTTATCTTTATAGCTTTATTTATTTATCTTTATCTTTTTTGTGCGTGTGTGTGTGTGTGTGTTTCTTTCGTGTTTTGTTTTATGGGCAAAATGCAATATTCAACTATATGCACGGTGTGTTGGAGATTAAAAATTTGTGTGACTAGAGTCATTTGATATTAATCATACAGCTGCATGAAGTTGATGTTAATCATACACGTGCAGAAAGTTTATATATTGTGAGCATGAAGTCTTTCCTACATTTCAAACATTTATTACACAAGAAAAACTATGCTAGGGTAAAGGCTTGTGGTCTTTTGCAAATCTGATCTCAGGTCAGAAAGGTTTGTTTTTTTTTAAATTTTATTCGTACACTTCAACATGAACTTTGTTTGTCTAAGTGATACTAGATTGTCTTAAGCGATACATGATTTCTTGCCATATGTCCTGTAATATCTCTTTAGTCAGTCACCATTACCCTTGCCTTCAAAGTGACAGTATTAGGAACTGGTGAACTGCCTTGCCTTCAAGGTGACAATATCAGGAACTGGTGAACTGCCTTGCCTTCAAGGTGACAATATCAGGAACTGGTGAGCTGCCTTGCCTTCAAAGTGACAATATCAGTAACTGGTGAACTGCCTTGCCTTCAAGGTGACAATATTAGGAACTGGTGAACTGCCTTGCCTTCAAGGTGACAATATCAGGAACTGGTGAACTGCCTTTTTCAAGGTGACAGTATCAGGAACTGGTGAACTGCCTTGCCTTCAAACTGAAGTATCAGGAACTGGTGAACTGCCTTGCCTTCAAAGTGACAGTATCAGGAACTGGAGAACTGAGCACTTTTCCCTTAGTATATTCCTGGTAAAAAATGTCGGAAGGAGCAATTTACAGTAAACATGGTGACCATGGTTTTGGATCATACCATAAAAATGATAAACACTCTGGACTTTCTTCTTCGTAGATGCCATTTTGATACTGGTGATTGCAAGAAAAAAAAACAAAAAAACTTTAAAAATCACTCAGCTTATTGTCACAGTGTTCTCATTTCTGACTAGCGTAGTTTTAAGATACGATTTTTCTTAATCGGGGAAAAACTTTATGATCACCCTGTGTTTACCATTAGTGGTTCTCTCATGGAATAAAACCAGTCAGTGCACATGTATCATTTATTATTATGTTTGTATGTTTGAAAATTCTTCAGTACTTCATAGACCATTAAGCACTAGGTACTGTAATTCTTTACCATTAGCTGTTCATCTGAATTCCAGACATTGAAAGAAGTAGCATGTGTGTTGTCTCCATATTGTCACACAAATCTGAGCAGTTTCTAGAGTACGAACTTGTATGAAAAAAAATATCTTTTGTCACATTTAAAACCACACTACCCAGTTTGTTTCTTTACTGTGATAAATAATCATTGCAAGAAAAAAAAAGGGAGGTTTTAGCTGTCATTTTCATGAAGTTTAATATTGATGTTTTTTATCTTACATTCTTCCCGTGCCATTAATCATCACACACGGCTCGCATGATAGTTTGCCAAGTTTTCCAGTTTTCAGCGAGCTTTTCAACCTCAAGGGATTTTATGACTACTAATTTGGCCTCTTAAGCGTTTCTTGTGGTCGACCTCAGAATTTCAGGGCCCATCGACGAGAAGATACTTGTTTCTGGGCAAGAAAAAAAGTTCTGGGTTTTGGAGATAGTGTGATGTGAACGAGGAAAGAATATATTAGAGCATTCTTCTCACAGAGGACACAGTTTGTAAAGTTTTTGCAGTTTGTATTGTTTTTTTTTTTTCTTTTGATACTGTAAGATCATATCTCCTTAAGGATTGTAAGAACATTATTTTTTTTTAAAAGTATATGAGAATTTCTGTTAGAGACTTATCGGGCTTATTTTTATTGCTAAAAGCAGTTTTAAGGGCTGGGAAGGACAGATCTTTTTTTGCATCTTTATGTCTTTCGTCATTCGCTTACTGTCATATTCCACTTAAAAGACTGGCCACAGATGGTGAAAGGTGGAGAGAATTTGCTGTTGCCCTGCAAGACAGCACAGGACGTATTACATGATGCTTGCCTAGCCAGTTGGCAACCAAGGTCATGGATTGGTGGATATTCCACTTAATACGGTGGTTCTTAATCTTTTTGTTTGCTGTGGACCCCCCCCCTCCAGCCTGGAGACATCTGTTAACCCCAAATTAAAAATAAACCAATAAATAGAATCTAGATGATGCTAAGATTTTTTTTTTAACCAAGCCAATCTATTTGCTGGTCTGTCTCTAAAAATCCTTCAGTGGATCCCAGGTTAAGAACATGTGTCAGAAACTTTGTACTGAACTTAAGTACAGTTTGGTGTATATATAAGAACATATAAGTCAGATTTAAGAATTAATAATTATTTTGGGCATGTGAAGGTTCCTATTCCTCTTTGTTCCATGCGTAAAGAGTTAAAGCATAGTGTCAGCAGCTTGATGGCAGGTTTTGGAATGACTGAGACAAGTTCTTAATTGCCAATATTTTCTGTCCACCAGTATGCCGGAATTGGCATTTGTTAGGTTGCCAGTGGGTGGTAGATGTATGTTAATGCTAGTCAAGGGGAAATGATACTGTCTGTTAATGTTTTATCTGTCCAGATGATGTCCCTTGGGTTGTTTGTGCTTGTTGCTTGGTTGTGTTTGAACATTTTACTGTTTGTTACTTGAGTGGGGGGGGGTACTTTTTGCTGTGTATTGCTTGTGTTTGTACCATTTGCTGTTTGTATTTGTTGCTTGGTTGTGCTAGAACTTTCTTGCTGTAATGCTTTGATCTTATCACATTGTTAACACAGTTTGACATGGCTGGTTGATTTCTATGTTCGTTTGACCTCCATAGTTATCCTTTTTTTTTTTTTTAAATGGCTGTATCTGCTTGTATCATGTTTTTTTTTGGTGCGTTTAAAAACCTGAGAACATTTTATTGATGTTTTCTTCTTTGTATTAATTTGTTGATGGTGCTATTTGAAGTATTATTTTGTTACCTTTGACCCCCCAAACTCGCTATGAAGTTCTGGTGGTTCTGGGCCCAGGGTTGCAGCTGCGGATATTGCTTGAGCTGGGCCGTATTATTGAGGCAGTATTGTGTACATCATTTTCGGTTTGTGTGGCGGTACAGCAGAAGTCTGCCCAACATGAGTTACTCAAGTGTGTGACTGTAGCTTTCTGTGGTTACGTGTGCTCGGTTATGTAACTCGTTCGAGTTTTAAGGTTATGTGCTTATGTTTGTATAATCAAGGTTTGGTGTTAGGAGAAGTAGCAGTATCAAGATAAGTGTTTTCTTTTAGTTAGGTTATTTTTTTTTTGTGTCATGAGCACAGTAATTGTGTAAGTGAAGTCACTGGATTTTTTTTGTTGGTTTTTTTTTTAGCTCTGAATTCTACAATTAGATTTAGAGTGGTACTTGTTTTGTTCTTTCGCCCAGTGCTAATTTTTTTTATTTTGGTAGGGGTGGTAGTTGTGGGGGCTGTAACTGAGGTGCTACAGAAGAAGATGGGAAGATTTTTACCCTCTTGTGCACTGTGCACGACAGCGGTCTGACCATGGCCTACTTATTTAGAGAAATTGGCAGATATAGTAGTATGTAGTGTAGCTGTAGTCTGTTGAAAGCAGACATGAATGTGCACTTTAGCCGTAGTTTATTGAAAGCAGATAGTAATAATGTTCACTTTAGTTTATTGAAAGCAGACAGTAATAATGTGCACTTTAACTGTAGTTTATTGATAGCAGACAGTAATAATGTGCATTTTAGCTGTAGTTTATTGAAAGAAGACATCTTTGGGTGAACAAAAATATTGTGTTATATTCATTTCACCAGTCTGAAGTTCTCAGGCAGTGCAGACTTCATTCATTCTATTCAGCACATTAACAGCTTCTCAAAAGGAGCTGATATTCCTGGGAGCTGTTTCACTATTCCCCATTTCTTCTGTTACAAAACAGTGGACTGCTCTAACTGTTAACTAACTGAAGAGCTTTTGTACAAAATTGTACCACACCCCCCCCCCCCTTTGGGAATAATACTATGGGAGCAGGTAAAGATTATGTTGGTCAATTGGAGGTACATTTGTTGTTTGTTTTTTAGTTTATAAAACTTATCTTTTCATGTAAGCTGTCTACCTACTTGTTTTTTAATAATGTGGGTTTTTTTTAATCATAATGTGAGTTACACTAACATTTAAGCACTGAGAATAACAGTAACATAAAACAGGGACTGAGAATAACAGAAACATAACAGGGACTGAGAGTAACAGAAACATAACAGGGATTGTGAATTACAGTAACATATAAGCACTGAGAGTTAACAGTAATATAACAGCCAGAGTTAGCAGAAATATAACAGGCACTGAGAGTTAGCAGTAATATAAGAGCTACAGTAGTACATTAGACTTGTGAAGATTTTTCATACCAAGGAAAGTCACATATACGTTCCAGGCACATTTAGTGTTTTAATGTACGGAGATCCAGATTTGTTACTGGAAGCAGGGGCAAACTTTTACCCACTCATTCAGTAAGAAGGAGGCATAACAGGGTATACATTTTTTTTAATGTTGAGTGTTTGTTAGGAAGAAGTCTGTTTTTTAAAACATGGAGGTTTACAGAAGTGTTTATGTAAAGAAGGATTTTCTGTCAGGTAAATGGCTCATCTCTAAGTTGGAACCCAAATACTGCCAAATTTTGTTTGTATGCTCCATTGTTGGCATGCTGTGTGTATTTGAAGATGGTCTGTGTTTGGGGACTGAGATAAGGTGATAATCTCAAGTTTAAGACAGAGATGGGAAGTAATAAAAGAAAATGCTGCATAATTTGAATCTCATAATTTGCATCACTGTGAATATGTGAAAAAATTTTGTGCATAATTTGAATCTCATTTTTTTTGTGTGTGTTATTTTAGCAAAAATGAACAGACAACAGTAAAGAACAAAGAGTCTGGAGTGTATTAGCAAGATAATTCAGTTTTTTGTTTGTTGTTTTTTTTTTTTCTCTGCATGTTTTTGAGTTGTCCTGTCCTGGCTGTGTGTATATTTTTGACTGATAAGCTTTTGTATCATATCAATAACTTGTGTTTGTTTCTTCTTGTGTACACAGCAAGTGTCAGTTCATTCTTGTACCATATCTAGTCTTGTACAAGTACCTGCCATCTGTCAACAATAAATTCTTGACATTGAAGGTTGGACATTGTGGATTTTTTTGCTTTTTTTTTTTTTCTCTGTAAATGTTGATGGTATATAAATGTGAACAGCAACAGTACTTTTTTCTTTCAGTGTTTGATCTCACTGTATTGACTTGATATCATCACTTTGGCTAAGTTTATGTGTGAGATATAAACATTTTCTGAAAGTGACAACTACTGCTACATAAGGCGTAACTAACTGAAGATGTGAGATGGAGATAGAGAAAAGAATAGGAATTACAAAAAAAAAAAAAACATACATTCAACACTATGAAGACAATAGCAGTGTCCATTTGCCCATAAAAACAAATCTGAAATTTGTAAAATGCTATATCTGCTCTGTTTTACTGTATGGAGAGGAAACATGGACTCTAAGCTAAAGATGTAGAGAAAGATTAATGCAGGAAAAATGTGGTTCTACAGAAAACTAGGTCATATAACATGGAGAATGAAAAGAACAAATGCACGAGTTTCAGAACATTTCCAAGTACAGTGTGAACTTCACACAAGAAATAATATTTTTTTAAAAAAATAATACTTTGGCCATGTCAGAAGACACAAACAAAATGAAGACTAGAAGGAAAGGTGGAAGGAAAAAGAGCAAGAGGTAGATGGATATAGCTGGGAAGATCAAGAATGGACAAGACACAACCTGGCTGAGTGCACTAAGAAGGTGAGGGAATGAGGAAAATGGAGATTCATTACCACCAACTTTCTTTCTGAAGAAGGCACATGATGATGTACCATATATTATGTCTCATAGATCTCAGTGTTAAATTACTAAAATGTTCGCAGTTTCTTTCCTCCCCAAGTGATAACGGCAATTCATTATCAGCTTTCATCATGTCCTACAAAACAGTGAGAGGAACTAACACGCAGGCCCATCTAACATTCTGGCCTTCACATGTTTTCTGAAGTACAAACATTTATACTCAAAGACAACCAATGTTGTTAGCGCTCAGACTAACATGAAATTTAAAACATATGGTTTGGATTTTGTGAAAGTATGTGGATTTCTGAACAACAACCAGTCGCATGGGTGATCAGGAAAAGGAGATGGACATATGTCGGTCATGTGATGAGAAGAAATAGTCAGAGAATCCCAAAACAAGCTACCAAGTGGAACACAAAAGACCGAAGAAAAAGATGTCAGCCATGTGAAACTAAAGAGGACACTGTTAAGAGAGGCCAGTTTAGAAGGTATAAAAAATCCCTTGATGAGGTTTAAAAGCTCGCCGAAGACGGGGAAACTTGGCGAGCTACCATGAGAGCCCTATGTGACGTTTAACGGCACAGGAAGGATGTAAGATCTGGATTTCCAAATCCAAGCATTTCAAAAACAAGGTAGGAGGACCTAGAAAATTCAAACACAGCACACAGACAATGAGAAGAAGAAATGAAAGCAGAGAAGTTCTAAATGAAAGTGAGTGAGATCTGATTCCTGCAGATCCAGAAAGATGAGCAACTCCTAGTATATTAAGTGAAAAAATGTTGAATTTTACTTGCTGGACTAACGTGGAAGACAACGGGAGATTGTGGTGGAAATTTTTTGGGTTTTCTTTCAAGTGTGTTGTTAACAACATAACAGAACCATAGGCTGAGCATGAAGTCTCCACGATTTCAAACATTTTTTACACACAAAAAAACTACTGGGTACCGATGCAGTCATCTCGGCTGAACATTTTTTTTTTTCAATTTATGTGTTATGTCAAGTTTTTCCCCTTTTCATGTTAGAGAACACTTATGCAACTCTTCTCACAAGACAAAAAAGATTTACATTTCTGGCATCGTACAATTTTAATGTTCAGCTATTGCACTGTGTGGTCACGAACATTACATTACAAGTTTAAGGATTTACAAATGCTTGCTAGGGGAAGGTACTCTGAAGAATAAGGTGGTTATTTCACTCTCTATAATAGAGTTTATCCCCATTTTTTTTTTATTGCTGGTATCAGTAACATTTGCTTGTATTTGATGTACAATGTCAATTCAGCCAGAACTTTGTAACGTTGGCCGTATTTGATGTACGATGGACCAGGGACAGGTCCAATTCAGCCAGAACTTTGTAATGTTGGCCAACAGAAAGCCAGCCTCATGCAACATAAGCCACCCTCACGTAACATTAACATAAAAACAAAATTCTGCTGAAAAAAACTTTTGTTCTTCCTTTACACATCCAGGCTGCAAGCCTGCATAAGACATAAAACATTTTATGCATTAATACGAACTCAGCTTGAAGACAATCATGTACTTATATCAAATGCTGAACAATAAATACACCAAGAATCATTTTTAAGAAAAGATAAAAACAACAACAAAAATACTTTCAGACTCAGTCCCATGGTTAAAAATTTAACCTGGACATGCAGGTGAAACAAGTATAGAATGACAGATTTGGGAACTAAAAGAAATCTGTCTCATTTCAATTAAAGTCCATAGCAAAAAAAAAAGTAAACTCCTCATTTCCATGCCATTAAGGCAAATTGGGGACACAGTGTTAGGTCCGTATTTCCAGGTCCTTCAGCACATAAAAGTGTGATGTGGTCAGTATCATTGCCTGGTCTCATTTATCTTCCCGGATTTCCCCGATATCCATTTTTAGATCCTGGGTGGACCTCACTGTGTTTTTGGTGTGGTGGTACCAGAAAAAAATCCCCATTGCTGGGATCTGAACCCCATACCACTGGATTAGTAGACGGAGCAAAAGTTCATAGTAATTCCAGATACTGAATTGTGCATATGAATTTCTCTTATTTACTGATGTTAAATAAGGGGTTTTTTTTTTCCCTATGTCTTTAAAAGTGACAACATACTTTTTATGTTAAATGTAACATACACTTTTGTAAAATGTAAACAATGTGACACAGATTCCACCCCTTCTTAAAAAAAAATAACACTTACCTCATGAGACATACTGAGTATTTTACACATAATTTACACAAGACACATATTTGTCTATATCTAATATAACTTACAGATTTTCCTATATCTAGTGGACATGCTGAGAACTGTACATGAAAATGTGACAAAATTTCTTTTTCTACATCTAAAGTGACATTTATACAGCATTTAACATGCAGTACTATGAGCAGAGTATTTTAAAGTGACAATAATGCGGCAAGAATTTACACAAGCATAAATTATATCAGCTAATAGTTTTATTCTGGGAATTTATGTGGTCTAGGATCAATCTTATTCAATGACAGCTTGTATTTGAGAGTTTTTTTTTTTTTTTATATATAGAACAAAAAGTGAATCATGGACAATGGGCAGGTCTGCACAAAAATCATTGGAAGCAGCAGAAATGTGGTTTATTAGAAGAATGTTGCGAATCCCCTGGACAGCAAAAATAACTAATGAAGAATGTATGAGAAGAGCTGGAGAGACAAAAAAAACCTTGTCAGAAAGATAAGAGAGAGACAATGTACTTTCATAGGACATGCAATGAGAAGAGGGGGCATTGAAAATATTATAACAACAGGAAAAATAGAAGGAAGAAGATCAAGAGGAAGACCAAGAGAAATGATACTGGACAGTCTGACGGGATGGTGTGAGAGGAGATCGCCGACTGAGCTGATGGCCTGCATGAAGGATCGTGTACTCTGGAGAAGCATAATAGCCAACGCCAGTCGGCACGGCACATGATGATGATGATGATGATAGAACAAAATGCTCAGGCAGTCAGTTTTCCTGCTGGATAAAACTTGGATGTGACGGATGATTGCAGTGTGATGATGTAAGATTTGAAGTGCCAATCAATGACAGTTTGAGAATTGGATTGGATGTGACAGTCAACTTCATTTTTAGACAAAGATAGGAAGTGACAGTGAATCTTCAGTCTCAGACAAAGCTAGGAGGTGATAGTTAGGTTCTGAGTAGGACAAAGTTTGGAACTGGCAGTCAACTTCAGTATGAGATAAAGCTTGGAGGTGATGGTCAACTTTATTGTGAGATAAAGCTTGGAGGTGATGGTCAACTTTATTGTGAGATAAAGCTTGGAGGTGACAGTCAACTTTATTGTGAGATAAAGCTTGGAGTGTTATTAAACCTCATACTGACATAAAGCTTGGAAGTGACAGTCAACTTTATTGTGAGATAGCTTGGAGGTGACAGTCAACTTTATTGTGAGATAAAGCTTGGAGGTGACAGTCAACTTTATTGTGAGATAAAGCTTGGAGGTGACAGTCAACTTTATTGTGAGATAAAGCTTGGAGTGTTATTAAACCTCAGGCTGACATAAAGCTTGGATGTGACAGTCAACTTTATTGTGAGATAGCTTGGAGGTGACAGTCAACTTTATTGTGAGATAAAGCTTGGAGGTGACAGTCAACTTTATTGTGAGATAAAGCTTGGAGGTGACAGTCAACTTTATTGTGAGATAAAGCTTGGAGTGTTATTAAACCTCAGGCTGACATAAAGCTTGGATGTGACAGTCAACTTTATTGTGAGATAGCTTGGAGGTGACAGTCAACTTTATTGTGAGATAAAGCTTGGAGGTGACAGTCAACTTTATTGTGAGATAAAGCTTGGAGGTGACAGTCAACTTTATTGTGAGATAAAGCTTGGAGTGTTATTAAACCTCAGGCTGACATAAAGCTTGGATGTGACAGTCAACTTTATTGTGAGATAGCTTGGAGGTGACAGTCAACTTTATTGTGAGATAAAGCTTGGAGGTGACAGTCAACTTTATTGTGAGATAAAGCTTGGAGTGTTATTAAACCTCAGACTGACATAAAGCTTGGAAGTGACAGTCAACTTTATTGTGAGATAAAGCTTGGAGTGTTATTAAACCTCAGGCTGACATAAAGCTTGAAAGTGACAGTCACCTTCAGTTTTGAGATAAACCACTGGGGTAACATGCAACCTCAGTTTGAGAATAACTTGGAGTGACACTGAACTTCAGTCTGAGACAGAACTTGGCCATGACTCAATTTCAGGGCAAGGTTAAGCTTAGTGCTGACAGAAGAATGTGAAGATGACAATGTCAGACTGGTAACAGAAGAATGCAAAGATGACAATGTCAGACTGGTAACAGAAGAATGTGAAGATGACAATGTCAGACTGGTAACAGAAGAATGCGAAGATGACAATGTCAGACTGGTAACAGAAGAATGCAAAGATGACAATGTCAGACTGGTAACAGAAGAATGCGAAGATGACAATGTCAGACTGGTAACAGAAGAATGCAAAGATGACAATGTCAGACTGGTAACAGAAGAATGTGAAGATGACAATGTCAGACTGGTAACAGATGAATGTGAAGATGACAATGTCAGACTGTTAACAGAAGTATGTGAAGATGACAATGTCAGACTGTTAATAGAAGAATGTGAAGATGACAATGTCAGACTGTTAACAGAAAAATGTGAAAATGACAATGTCAGACTGGTGACAAAATTTGAGGAGAATTATCACCTTGATCATGGAAAAGAATAATCTGAAGCTGTTGTCTGAATGAATGTCTTGAGTAGAGTTTACAAACAAGACAGAACTTTCCATTCCTTCACTGAGTAGCTTTATTCAGCTGATGGAAATGAGAAGATACTGCTCTTCACCAGCCCTAGATGTCTCTACGTATTTGTACACAGTAATCATCACGATGCTTCATTTTTTACAAATTTTATACATTTTTATAGCTACATATTTATACTTCTTCATGTATTTATATATTTTACAAATTTATATTGACTTTTCTTTGCAACACATCCACGATTTCAGCATGACAGGTTTTAAGAACCAAAGTAATAAGGTAAAATCCCCATTTCCATGCCATTAAGGCTTATTGTTAGGCTGGCATTTCCAAGACCACTGGCACATGTAAGTGTGATACGGTAAGTATCATGCCTGGCCGCATTTAAATTTCCAGATTTCTCTGGTACATTCTTCTTCAGCGTTCAAGGTTGTTGGTCACATCAGATCTTGATCCCTGTCAACATGGCAAAGCCTGCAGTCCTCTCCAGATCCTGATAGTTTTAGCCCCAAGCTTGTGTCCTCTGGCCATGTCTCACGCTTCAGGTCTGCATGGTTTGGGCAATCTTGAAGGATATGTTCTGAAGTCTGGGCTCCACTGCTCATGGACACTCACAATAAAGTAAGTCAATGCAGGTGGCTTAATAGTCTGCAGTGGCCTGTCCTTAGGTGGAAGAAGATGGTTTGCTGATGTCTTTGTAACTGGTGTATTGGATCTGATTCATTGTTGCATTTCAGTTGCTTTTTCCATTCATATCTGCACTGGTTATGGATTATAGTTTTTGCCTCTTGGTAGTTTACTGGGATATTTGTTTGATCTTGATTGCTGCCAGCTTTGGATAGGCTGTCGGCTATTTCACTGCCAGCTATTCCACGGTGGGATGGTACCCACTGAAGGGCCACAGTTGTTGACAGTGTTAGGTGCTTCAGTTCTGTTGTGATTTCCTGTGTTTGGGTTCTTTGTAGTTTTTAGAGATTCCAGAAGTGCCCTGCAGACTGTGAAGAAGGCTATTTTGTGTGGTGTGTGCTGGTTTTCTGTTTTAAGTGTTCTGAGGGTTTTGAGGAGGGCTGTTGTTTCTGCCCTGTAGCTGGAGAAAATCTTTCCTGTCGCAAAGGCCTTTTTGGTTTGTCTCCCATCTGTGTATCTTATGTAAATGCCCCCACTTCCATTTTTTACTGCTTTTTCTGTAGACCCATTTATGTATACATGTGTCCATTCAGCTGGGTTGTCTATCAGCTCCTAGGTCAGTGTCTTCATCTGAAGTGTTGTTAGGTTGTCCTTTTTGTGTATGCCTGGTACCTCTGTGAGGACTTATTTTTTCACAGTGACTGTGCTCCTCCACAGTTTGGAGTGGTCCAGTTTCTTCTTGAGAGGTGGGAAGGAGGTGGTCTTTATAGTTGTGTTGTCAGATTGTTGAAGCTGTTTCTTTTCAGTCCGTTTTTTGTGTGTGTGTGTGTGGACTCCTGAGTTCTTTTGTTCACAGGGCGGGTTGTTCTGGCACCCATTTTTAGAGGCTGGGTTGATCACAAGGTCTTTTGGTATGTACCAGAAAAAAAAAAATCCCACTGCTGGGATCTGAACCCAGTACCACCAAATTAGTAAAATCAGTGCCTAACCACTCAGCTAACCAGGCCCCCCCAAAATAAATAGCTCAGAATTTTAGTCTCAAAGCTTTCTGGCACTTAAGGGTGCCTCCAGTTCACAGAAGACTGTGTTTTAAAAAAAAAAAAAAAGACAGTGTAGTGAATGTTCTTCATGAATTTACACACAAAGGACATCAATGGAATTCTCATCTTCTTATCTAAACAGACTAACAGCATATTTGTTCTCAAACATGTCAAATAACTGAAATGATTACAAATATCCAGGAGCATTATTTGTTTGAATGAAAACACATGCAAACCTAAATATCAGTTTTTAAGTTTTCTATCACGCTAAAAGTCCAGCGGTTACAAAAATATTTAAAATCTCATTTCATTCTCTGTGATTTTTGGCTAAAGACTGTGCTTTTGGGTTCATAGATTTTGACCAAGTCTAACGTATCTTTACGTGGTTTTTGACCCACCACATCTTTATCTGGTTTTGAATATTGTCAACATAAGCCAGAACATACAGCTTCTGTAAAACAAGCAACTCTGAATAGCACATCTCAAAATGATGCTATCCATTATATGAAATAAAATTCTTACCTGCACTGTTGAAATGTATCTGGTATAATTAGAAAGAACTACTGTCCATCCTTTGACTTTCAGTATATGGGGGGGGGGTGGGGTGGGGAACGACGACAAATAACGAGGCTCAACTCCTTCACTTCAAAACAACACCGGTAGGGTTGGTAGATATTGCATGTCAATGGGAATCAATCACGTTCAGAGGGATATTTATGCAAAATTTCAGTAACATGAAAAGTAGCACACTTCTAAGGGAACTCATGTTTTAAAATTATACAGTAACTTCCTTTCAGTTTCTTTCCACCTTTTAAAAAATTTGTTCTTGCAGAAATTGGAAATTTATTCATGAGTGAAAGAGTTAATCATCATCATCATCAGGTGCCGTGCCGACTGGCACTCACTATTATGCTTCTCCAGAGTACATGATCCTTCATACAGGGCATTAGCTCAGTTGGTGATTTCCTCTCACACCATCTCGTCAGACTGTCCAGTATCATTTCTCTTGATCTTCTGGATCTTCTTCCCTCTATTTTTCCTGTTGTTATAATATTTTCAATTCCCCCTCTTCTCATTGCATGTCCTATGAAAGTAAATTGTCTCTCTCTTATTTTTATGACAAGATTTTTTTGTCTCTCCAGCTCTTCTCATACATTCTTCATTAGTTATTTTTGCTGTCAAGGGAATTTGCAACATTCTTCTAATAAACCACATTTCTGCTGCTTCCAATGATTTTTGTGCAGACCTGCCTATTGTCCTTGATTCACTTCCATATAATAAGATAGGTTCTATATAGCATTCTATGGCTCATTTTCTAACATTCATTGATAAGGATGTGTTGCATAATAAGTTTCTCATTCTCTAAAATGCAGTCTTTGCTTGGCCTATTCTGTTCCTAATTTCTGTTCTGCATTTCCCATCTGAAGTTATTACTGCTGATTTAGAATAGTTCCGTTTAATTTTATACTGCATGTTGGTGGATTCTGTTTCTTAGATATAACCACAGACTCTGTCTTTTTGATGTTCAAAGTAAGGCCTTTCTGTTCACATTCTTTGGCGACTTTATCCAAGAGATTTTGCAGGTCTTGTTGGTTCTCCGCTATCAGTACTGTGTCGTCAGCATACCGAAGGTTGTTAATACTGCATCCTCCTCCTTTGATACCTGGTTCTGTAATGATCGTTCTTAGAATATTCTTGCTGCCCAGAGAAAAAAGGTCTGGATATAGCATGCGCCCTTGAGAGTTAAGCCCTTCTTTTAAAAAAAAAAAGAAAGAAAGAAAATCAGACAGCAGAATAAACAAGTGTAGTCTTAAAATTTATAGAAAGAAAAACATAAGAAGATGACTAGAAGCAGACGTCAGAATTCCAGTAATGCATGTGACTGCTCAGTTCTTAGAGGAAAGAAAACTTACAATTCAGCCTTAAAGCACTTCTTAAAGATTCATTCAGAATTTATCAGTATCTACTAAAATTAAGAATAAATATAAAACTGAACCCCTAATAATCCACGTGACCCATATTTTTTATTTGCCCACACTAATAATTGATATTGGTAATAAATCATATGAAACTTCACTGTTGTACAACATTAACCATTTCAGATCACTCAATTAAACATAATAAATGTTTTACATCAATTTATATGTCATCAACAAATCATTCACATGAATCCAGAATCATTACAAAGTATTTTTCACATAGCCAACCATTATAATGAAAGTTATTTCATGTCTTTTCACCAACCATAACAAAGAATATTTTATAATCAATTATGAAATATTCTGAGGCCAAAAATCAATATAAAAGATTTCCTTTTAACTGCAGATCTCTGTAAATCTGGCATACACTCAATATAACCAATAAAATGATGACAGACTGTAAGTAGGTGTGGCACACCAGAGTACACTGGTCATTTGAATATTTGTCTATTTAAGGAGATGACATATTTGCATATAAAAAAAAAATTATTTTAAAAATTCCTTTTTTATACTGAACCATGCAAGCACTGAAAACTGTCATAAGAACAAAAAATGTTAAAAAAAAAACACCATCTGCTCTGTATGACTTGGATACCTGAATATCACGGGACTAGAATTAGGCCATGTATTGTCTTCTAAATATAAGACAAATGTCAGTTAAAAGTGTTAGTTAATATTCTAATCTTAACAGTACAGTAATTTATGAATTAAGATACCATGAAACAGAATTAGCAAAAATGAAAGCGAACACATCAAGAAGATCGAAACATACCACGTAGCTGGAAATCAGCAAAGAGGCAGGCAAATACTCGGAGCCAAACAGCAGATACTGTTTTTACAGACACTCAAGAAAACAATGGCTGACCAATGTGGGAAATGAACAACAATAAATCTGTTAAGGCTATCAGAAGACCGTCATCCAAGCACAGCGAGTCAAAGAAAACTGTCATCACTGTTACAACTGTAACAGTCAAATCAAGTGAAAAGTTACAAGAATTTAACAAGAAAATATTACATAAAACCACAGAGACAGATCATTTTATGAGACCCCCCCCCCCCCCAACATATTAGCCATCACCATCACTTGAATGAATCTTCACAACAGTGCAGGTGACTACTACATGTCTGCTATGTACTCCCAACATCATATTTAAAAAAGAAAGTCATTTTCATATTTACAGGAAGTCCCTGAGACAGCACATACTGTAAACAGAAGCAAATGGCACAGAAGTAGAAATAAACAGAATATAACATTTTAATTATATACATATAGTTAAACAGAAGCAAATGACACAGAAGTAAAAAATAAACAGAATATAACGTTTTAATTATATATGTAAAGTTAAACAGAACCACAAAAAAGGTACAGGTAATTCCGTCATGCCTTAGAGGTACATAGGGATATGGTGTTAGTGGCCATATTTTCCTTGACCTGTCAGCACACTAGAGGGTGATATGGTCAGTATCACGCCTAGCCGCCTTTCCTTCCCCAACTCCAGAAGAAGTCAGATATCCATTTCTATAGCTGGGTGACTGGGGTGCCTCCGGCCGGATTTGAACCCCTGACCTTTGCCATGAGAGACCAGTGCACTAACCACTTCGCCACTCTTTCACCCTATAAAAATGACTATAAAATATAAAAGCAAGCCAAAAAATAACTACAAATAATAAAAGCAAGCCCAAAAATAACTATAAAATGTAAAAAGAAATAACCAGAAAGAAACCATGCTTTAACACTGTATGCTGAAGCAAACACATGAAAACTATAAGATGGAGATATGAAGATAAAATAATTATAAAATCTATAAGATGGAGATATTAAGATAAAATAATTATAAAATGTGAACTCCATACTGACAATCAGAGCTACAGGTATGTAACAGTTGCAGCACTTAAAAATTACTTCTCTATGTACTGTATATTATTACACATCTTCCTGCACCATTCACTGTCACATACAGACCTAATACTGAAATTATACAAAATAAAACGATATACCAGAAGAGCAAATTGAAAAGAAACGCCAAGTGCTGTCAATCTGGGGACATAATCCTTGTGGATCTCAGGGACTTCCTGTTCTTTGACTGATCATATTATGTCTTGCATTACATCATAAACAGCTGGGCCCTGGTTGTCAGCCATCATATCATCATTATGTGTGTCTGTCCCTGCGGCTGACTGTTCGATTGTTATTAATATTAGTTTTGTTGTTGTTTGTAGCTGTTGGATCATGGCAGTGGCTGGAAAGAATAACAAAAGCATATGTGCAGTTATCATTAAAAAAAAAGATATACTGCTTCAATGACAATATGTATAGACCTCTATCACTGTAACATATTTAAACATATGGCTATCATTATAAAAATACGTAACAGCTTACTCCCACTGTAACAAATTTTAAAATCTACCTTCTACAAATAAAATGTATACAGCTATCATGGTAACATATCCAATAGTTCTGCCACTGAAATACATTCGTCGTTGAGCAATAAAACTATTTAAAACAAAAGTAGGAGCAGCTTCATTAATTAACAAGCACAAAAGTTGTAACGTTTTTGGTTTACACTTTAATCATGCAAAAACATACAGGACAAAGAAATAAATAAAGAAGATATAAATTCACATGAATGATATACAACAAATAAGAATGGGAACAAAAATTAGTATAAAAAAAGGGGGAACTTGCAAGAAGCTGTGTCTGAGAGTGCATGTGGTAGTGTACTGTGAATGTTTAAATGAAGACTTGTGAGGTTTGATAGGTTGGTAGTAAAGGTAGGGGTTGGAAAAGCAGAAAGGAAAGAGAGGGTTGCAATGGTAATCAAGCTGAGAAAAGGATGGGAGGAAGAGATGAATGTGGTTTAGTTTGTGGGTTTGTAATCTAGCACAGCGAGGATTCTAGAATATAAGTTACAGGTGAGGAAAGAGCAGAACTTAGTAGAGAGGGAATGTGACTGTGGAGAAAATGGAATGTTTAGTATAATCAGGAAAAGGAGATGGACATATGCTGGTCACGTGATGAGAAGAAATGATCAGAGAATCCCAAAACAAGCTATCAAGTGGAACACAACAGGCCAAAGAAAAAGAGGCAGACCGTGTGAAACTCTGAAGAAGACACTGTTAAGAGAGACCAAATTAACAGGTGTAAAATCTTTTGATGAGGTTGAAAGACTCGCCGAAGATGAAAAATTGGCGAACTACTTTGTGAGCCCTATGTGACGTTTAACGGCACAGGAAGGATATAAGATATAAGATAAGATAAGTATAGCTGAATTTCAGGTTCAAACTCTGTGGTTCCAGGGTCCCATATTACTGCATGTATCAGTTCTTGAGCTTCAGGGGGCTTCTGTCATCAGAGTCAAATTGTTTAATGGCTGTTACTAGAAAATCAGACTTGCCTTTGTGGTTGGGGCCATTGAAATGATTAGGGACTGGCTTAGAAGCATGTCAGGAGATGTCTCTGCATGCAGGCACATAATCTATGACCAGTCTCTCCAATATAAGTTATCATACCCTTACACGCACACACACATATACACACACACACATGTACTTAATCCCAAAAACTACTAGTAGCTTCAGAGATAACTACAAACTTCACCAGTATCAACTACACTAAATCTCATAGCTTTACAACTGTCAGCATTGCTACACAAAACAACTATATCTATTCTCATTTATGCCCTCCAAGCATTTAAAGTTAGGTCTCACACACTGAACTTTAACATAGTTTTAAATACGGCTTAAAATTACAAACTGCACTGTTAACAGCCTTTACTTACCTTGTCAAGTCCTCAATGTCCACTAACATAGAATCCTGCTCCATATGCAGGTCATCCCTCTCTATCAATAAATGGACCAGATCCTCATTTAGCACTGTCAAAACAGGCAAGGTTAATACAGTAAAATCTCATAATGGACTTCAAGAGGATTGACAAACTAGTTCTTTAGTTCTATCCACTATATCCAGATTAATATACATACTCTGTTATAAATGTGGTCTATTATAATGGGATTTTACTGTAATTTCTATTAATACATCAATTTATAAAGAGAACAAAACCAAAAAAAATCTGAGTAGACATGTGCTATAGTACATGAAATCTATATTAAGAGATCTGAAGACAGATCCCAACAGCATCTGTAAAGATCTTGATCCTATGTGCAGAATTATGCAGTATAATAAGATTTAAACTTTTCCTAGAAGCAATAAAAAAAGAGCATGTTACAATTTAGCTTTCAATGTTACACTGAACCTGTATTGTTATGAGAATGCAAAGCATGGACAATAACCAAAAGCATTCAAAATCTACTGGAAGCAGCAGAAATGTGGTTCCTAAGAAAAATGATGAGAAAACCATGGACAGCCAAGATAACAAATGAGTTTCTAAGTGAGGCTGGGCAAAAGAGAGAAATTATGGCAAAATTCAGAACACAACAGTTAAGATTTGTAGGTCATGTTTTAACAAGGGGGAAACTGGAACACCTAATGACAATGGGAAAAATGGAGGGACAGGAAGATAAAGAAACAAAGTACTTGACAGAATAAAAGACTTGAATGGAGCACAGTCCATCACACTTCTTACAGAAAGAGCAACGGTTATGGAAATCAATGACGACCAACACCTGACTGGCATGGACTGGAAACAGAAGCCATACCTTACTTTAAACACAACATATTGTAACTGCCACCAATAAATGGAATGTAAATAATAAATATGGTTTACTCGTGTCAAAGTTAACAGAACTGCAACATACAATGATTCATGCACTACACATTATCGCCATCTAGTGACTGAGAAGTGTTTTTCATCCGTTTTAAGGTTATTAGTTACAGGAAAATGAGAGGTCAGCCTGTATAATGAAGAACTTTTGCACAGAAAGCAGTTGAGGAAAGAAATGCATGAAGACCATATAGAAAAATGGGAAGCCAGCATAGATGGATGCAATTTAACAATGTGCATACTGAAAGAACTGGTAGCAAATGAGTAAATCAATGGAGGCAACAGAGATGTGGTTCCTGAAAAGAATGTTGAGGACTCCATATACAGCTAAGATAAACAGTGTTTGAGACAAGGTAATGAAAAACATAGCATAATAACAAAGATAAGAAAAAAGGCAATCATTCTTTGGGCATATGATGGGAAAGAGAGAAACTGGAAAACATTATAACAGTGGGCAAAACTGAAGGCAGAGGATGACTGAGCGGACAGATGTTAGAAGGCCTGCCATTGTGGCATGGAAAGAAATCAGCAACAGAGTCAAGAAATGTCAAGGTCCGAGATTTGTGGAGAATAACGCCTGCCTATAGCCCAGCATGGTATGTTAGGATGATGATACTGAAAGAAGAGGAGATAAAGCAGAAACCTACCACAGCCAACGTTCTCTTGAGAAATGGCATGGGATAATAGTGATCTGGTAATATTTCCATCCTTTGATATTAGTGCAGAGTCATATTCTATTACAGTAATACACAAGCTCTATCACGTCACATTTTACCAACAACCAAACACTTCTACACAAGTCCACAGTCTTATTCATGCTCTTCTGTATCACAACTCAAACATACACTTTGTTCTGCAAGCTCTTACATTCTATTTGAGAGTGCAGGTCATTGACCAACACTTGCAGCTGTGCTATGTTCATCTCCTGCAGTTTGGTTCTCTTCAAGTGCAACCTCCGGCCACTGCCAAGTGTGGGGATACCAACCTGCAGAATGTATTTGATAGTGAATGTGCCAATATACAGACATAGGTAAAGGTAGCTGCTGTGAATCAACATCATCATGTGTGGTCAAACCATAAGTGCTCTGCTGCCTAGTCAGCAACTGACCAACTAGTGTTGCCATCAGCACGAACCCCATCACTAAGGCCAACATTCCTTTTCCTTCCAAAGAGTTAACCCTGTTACCCATTTTTTCTCATGGCTGGGTGAACCCTGGGAGTTTTTCTGTGAGCACAGTCTGACCGCCATGGTGGTGAGTGGAAATCAAAACCAGGTTGTCTGGTCGGCGCATGAGTGTCTAACCCACTACACTAGCATGGTTCCCTTAATATTTATACATGAACAGCAGTAACTACAACTAAACCATTTCAGCAGCATAAAAAAAGTGTACTGCTAGTGAGTTTATTTTAAATTCAACTTCATGAACCAAGGATAATATTTCTGTTAAACTATTTCCTACTTTTCATTCACACATTCATTTTTCATTCACTCACTATTGGCTCAAATGACGTCATATCATCTGGGGCTTAACTTCACATGATGTCCTATTTCTCATTCAATTGTTGATCTCACATGCTCACTTTCTTCACATGTGCCTTGCCCCTACACACAGATGTTCTCCATTTTTAGAAATAGATTTTTTCCACACCCAAGAAGCAGGTTATCATTTTTACAGCAGAACTGACTGAAAGGGTGATGTTAGCAGGGCTCTGAACTTATGCCACTTGAACAAAAGCATATGTGCAGTTATCATACAAAAAATAGATATACTGCTTCAATGACAATATGTATAGACCTCTATTACTGTAACATGTTTACACATATGGCTATCATTATAAGGAAGAAACACTTGCGGGAGTAAAAACGCATGGAAAGTTAGGAAACAGGACAAATTCACTAATCCAGCTTTTGTAGAACTTCAGTTTTAAAAGGTTAATGAAGTTTAAAATAAATGTTCACTCTAAAACAAGACAACTGTTGGTGACTTTCTAGAGAACCAGTAAGAGCAAAGTTCAATGGCTTTTTGGCAAATCAGGAAAGGCAAAGTGCACTTCCTCTCACCATATCTGCAATTGGGGATTTCTTCCTCATTTGTTTGTCCACCTCGAGCTGCATGTGGGCCATAGTTGACGCCTGCAGAAAATAAAATGTTAACTGTTGTCATTTTGACACATCTCTTATCTAATCTATTTTGAAACATGGGAAGGGGGATAAATCTGCAGCTACTTGGACTGAAGGTTATACGTTTTGTTCCATTCTCTATCATTTCCATTTATCAAGCTCACATATACTGTACTGAAATTCTCCTTTACAAGATGAGAGCAGAGCACTCATCTTATATCTTATATCCTTCCTATGCCATTAAATGTCACATAGGGCTCGCAAGGTAGTTCGCCAATTTATCCAGTTTTCTGCGAGCTTTTCAATCTCGTCAAGGGATTTTATGCCTATTAATTTGGCCTCTCTTAACAATGTCCTCTTTAGAGTTTCACTTGGTCGACCTATTTTTCTTCGGCCTGTTGTGTTCCACTTGATAGCTTGTTTTGGGATTATCTGATTGTTTGTTCTCATCACGTGACCAACACATGTCCATCTCCTTTTCCTGATCACCCATGAGACTGGTTGTTGTTCAGTCATCTGTCGTACCACTGCATTGTTCTTGAATTCGTTCCACTTGATGCTGCATTTTTTTCCTTAGGCATTTGTTTTCAAAAGAGTCTAATTGGACTTGTTCAAATTTTACAATGATATCCCTTTTAAACTATATTTAGATCCACACTGTCATACTGGTAAATGCATGCCCTTTATCTAACATGCACACTGCAATCTGTCCTGCATATGCTGTCATGCTGGTAAGTATTCCCCTTGCACATGTTGTCATGCAGGCTTTGCTCTTGCTACTCTTTCTGTCATGCTTTTTTTTTCTAATATGTCTGTTGTTATTTTCAAAAGCTGCTTGGTTATCTTTTTCTCGTATTCTAGGAAAGCTGATCATATGTATTTTACTTTAATACATTTCACTGCACAAGTTTACACCGATACTACTTCTCCTCAAACGAATCCCTGCTCACTACTGATGTTATTTAATGTTTTTCAAAAGGGAAAGTACAAAGGTGGAATCCCTTTGCCTCACATTATGATACATATGTGCTTCCAAAACTGGAAAAAAATCTAGACAAGAAGCCCTTAAATTAGACTGATCATGTGGGGGGGGTTGTGAAGATGCTGCCTGATTTGGCAATCAGTAACTTATAGCTAACATGTTGATGTCCGGGTTGGCAAACCACTGCTGGCCAAGACCCTATTCAAACCTCTCCATTGGCACCCCCCCCCCAGTAACAGATCTAGCCTAGCTAATGGGGGTAGATTTAGCCACTGTCCCCATGGCAGTGAAGTCTGCTAAAAAAAAAACCTTGCGCGCACGCACCCCCCCCCCCCCCCCCCCGTAACGGATCTAGCCTAGGTAATGGGGTAGATTTTGCCATCGTCCCCATGGCAGTGAAGTCTGCTAAAAAAAAAGCCTTGCACACACCCCATTAATAGATCTAGCCTAGCTAATGGGGGTACATTTTGCCATCGTCCCCATGGCAGTGAAGTCTGCTAAAAAAAAAGCCTTGCACACCCCATTAATAGATCTAGCCTAGCTAATGGGGGTACATTTTGCCATCGTCCCCATGGCAGTGAAGTCTGCTAAAAAAAAAGCCTTGCACACACCCCATTAACAGATCTAGCCTAGCTAATGGGGGTACATTTTGCCATCGTCCCCATGGCAGTGAAGTCTGCTAAAAAAAAGCCTTGCCCCTCCTCCCCCCCCCAGTAACAGATCTAGCCTAGCTAATGGGGTAGATTTTGCCATCGTCCCCATGGCAGTGAAGTCTGCTAAAAAAAGCCTTGCCCCTCCCCCCCCCAGTAACAGATCTAGCCTAGCTAATGGGGTAGATTTTGCCATCGTCCCCATGGCAGTGAAGTCTGCTAAAAAAAAAAAGCCTTGCAGCCCCCCTCCCCCTCCTCTAATTTTTACCTCCACTCAAAGACTGAAAAAATGGCCACCATAACCCCACCCCCTCCTCAGCCGACATTATGCTGTGCCTCAGTGCAAAAACATCAGCTCCAAAAAAAAAAAATGTTGGCTCGCAGTTCCAAGGTTTCAGGGAGACTAAAAGAAGAAGTGGAAGATTGATCATGTTCTTATATGATTCTAAAGCGCTGTCTCTGAAGCAAAAACTGATTAATGGCCATGGACTGATAATAAATAGTGAAGGTTGAGGTTAAACTGAAGAACTGAAAAGCAGTGACCTGGACATGATAACAGAAATTCAACAAATAAATAAACAGGATCTTCCAAGAGACTTAGAAATATCATTTCATGATATAAATGATGCATCAAAAACATTAAAAAGAATCATCAAATGTCTGAAGCCTCACAGCCAAAGGCACAAAGATGAGCTGGGGGAGGGGGGAGATCATCATCATCATCATCATCATCAGGTGCCGTGCCGACTGGCATTGGCTATTATGCTTCTCCTGGGTACACGATCCTTCATGCAAGCCATCAGCTCATTTGGTGATCTCCTCTCACACCATCCCGTCAGACTGTCCAGTATCATTTCTCTTGGTCTTCCTCTGGATCTTCTTCTCTCTATTTTTTCTGTTGTTATAATATTTTCAATGCCTCTCTTCTCACTGCATATCCTATGAAAGTAAATTGTCTCTCTCTTATTTTTATGACAAGATTTTTTTGTCTCTCCAACTCTTCTCACACATTCTTCATTAGTTATTTTTTCTGTACAGGGAATTCACAACATTCTTCTAATAAACCTCATTTCTGCTGCTTCCAATGATTTTTGTGCAGACCTGCCTACTGTCCATGATTCACTTCCATATAACAAGATAGGTTCAATATAGCATTTTAGGACTTGTTTTCTAACATCAATTGATAAGGATGTGTTGGCTAATATGTTTCTCATTCTCTGAAATGCAGTCTTTGCTTGGCCTATTCTGCTCCTAATTTCTGTTTGAGGGGTAAGGGTGTGGGGGGGGGGGGGGTAAGAGAAGAAAATGGATGCTCATAATTGACATACCAGAACTGATGTAAAAATAAAAAGCAAAAATAACAGGGGAAAAATGTGGAGAGGTCAATAAGGAAGTAATGAAAAGATGCTAAGAAGAGAGAGAGAGAGAAAGAGAGAGAGAGAGAGAGATAACTGTTAAGCAAGCAATCAACATCAATAACCAAAAATCCTACATGATGAAATCAGAAAAGCAATCAGACACATGAAAGCTTGGAAAGTACATGGATTTGACAACACTGCCAGCGAAGTTAATCACAGTTGTATATGCCCTCAGCATTTTGGTTATGTCATAATCAAAATGTCATGACTGGTCAGATGGCTTCTCTTAGTGGGGAGTGAGTACTTTCACCAAAGGAAACTCAAAATTTTCAACAGTTAACAGAGCTCATTTATTAATCAAGGACACTGTTTTCAGTAACTACCTAACATTTAACACTGCAGAGATTCCCAAGGTGGAATTTTTGAACTGACCCAGGAAGTGGTTTTTTTTATCTCTGATAAAATCCTGACACCGAAAGCTCTCTCTCTCCCTCTGAACCTTAAGTGCCCAGGGCACGTGGGGCTTCTGCAAAGCTTTTCCAGAAATCCTTGTCCTTCGCCTTTTTTTCTGCTCTTCCCCAGGTGAGCCCTCTATTGCTCAACATCCTTTCTGTTGTTCTTCTCCATGTCTCTTTTGGTCTACCCTTACTTCTGCTCCCCTGTGGTGTCCATCTTAGTGCTATTTTTGGTAGTGAGTTGTCAGTCATTCGGAGCACATGTCCCAACCATCGCCAGCGTCTTTCTTCAATAATTGTTGTCAGTGGCTTCATTTGCATTTCTGCCAACAAGATGTTATTTCTTATGGTGTTTGACCAAAATATTTTTCTAATTCTTCGTAAACATTTAGTGTGGAAAGAATTCATCTTGTTTTCTATGGTTTTGGTGATTTTCCAGCATTCACTTCCATTGAGTAGTACATTGAGAACATTACTCTTAAAAACATGACCGAAAGCTAGTGTAGTTTAAATTACCTAGTATTACCTCATGTTGGTTGATCATAATTTAAACAGATAATTTGACTGACCAAGTTCTAAAACCAGAGCAGTGAAATGTAGCTGGTGGCAACATATGTCATTTTATATACCAATGGACAAAGAACAAACAAAACTTGTAAAACTGAACGGGAACTAACAAAAACCTCTCTCGAACAGATCAGTCAAGACATCTCAGTTTACAGGTCAGTGTGTGACTGCTAAGTTTTGATTTGGAATCAGTGCACAAATGTAACGGATTAATAACACCTTGTGAAAATGAGTTTGAATATAATTGATGATTTATAAGGATAAAAAAATTCCCTCAGCATAGAAATGGTTTAGTTCATTAAAACAATTTATGACATAAGATATATACCATAAGCTCTATTCAAATCAATTCTCATTAGATGCCATAAACTCTTTGAACCTAAAACGCTCCACACTGATCAGGTAACCTGCTGAGTCTCATTACAGACATGCTTCTTAAGGACTTACTTCATAAATTCCAAATCATGGGAAAAATAAATTAAAAACACAAAATATGTTGTACTGGAGAAAAGTGAATAAGACTGGCTAGAAAACAAATGGACGCATTCTTATATAAGTTAAAAAGATTGCACACTAAATTAAACAATAAACTGCTTGGAAAACAAATGAAGCATCCATGGCAATCTAAAGAATATTGAACACTAAATTAAACAATCTTATCTTACATCCTTCCCCTTCCATTAAATGTCACATAGGGCTCGCATGGTAGTTCGTACAGTTTTCCTGTTTTCGGCTAGCTTTTCAACCTCATCAAGGAATTTTATGCCTACTAATTTGGCCTCTCTTAACAATGTCCTCTTTAGAGTTTCACATGGTCGACCTCTTTTTATTCTGCCTGTTGTGTTCTGTTTGATAGCTTGTTTTGGGATTCTGACTGTTTCTTCTCATCACATGACCAACATATGTCCATCTCCTTTTTCTGATCACCCGTGAGACAGGTTGTTGTTCATTCATCTGCCTTATCTCTGCATTGTTCTTGAATTCGTTCAGTTAAACAATGGGCAGCTAGACAAACAACTGGACCATTCTCAGGACCCTGAAGAACATCGCACACTAAATTAACCCAAAAGAAAACAGAGATCATTATTGTTAAACATGTTGTTGACAGACAATAAATTAGAAAATTTCACAATCTTTTTTGTAAAATGAAAATAAAAAGACCAGGAACAAATATCCAGACAGGCCAAATAAACTTTGTGAGAAGAGAAAGGTAACAGATGAAAATGTCAATGGTAGCACAGAATGGAGAAGTCTTTCTTGCATAGAATATACTGATGATGGTGATCATAATAATGATGATGAAATTAACAATTACATCATGCATATGTTCAAAACTTTCATGAATGTATGGGAAATATGGAAATATTTTACTGGAAATGATGCATATGGTATACCATACTTCTCTGATAATACCACATCAGTTATATGAAACAAGTGAATAATTATGTGTACATCTTTGGAATCAATCATTATATGAAATACAGAAAGAGCATGGCAGCAGATACGGGTGGTTTTCCATGAAGAATGTGGAAGTAAAAATATCCTCGATTTAACAATGTCAGTACACAACAAAACAAGATCCATCTTAGAAACACGTACCTGAGCTAAGGCCAATGTAGCCTCTGACTGCAGCTTGGTTTGTTTGCTGGTGAACATCTCTATCTCTCCAGGGAAGCACGGGTGATTCGGAGGTGGGACTCCCGGTTCTGTCTGCAAATATAAAAAAAATACTCCACATAAGAACGAGGGGTGGAAGGATGGTGCCAGCGAGCTCACTCTACTCAGCCGACAGCACTAAGTGACAACAAGTGGAGATATATGGACATACTGTTTTGTTCTTGTTTTATCTCCCTGAAACTGTCAGAAGGATGTTCTCAGAGGATAACTGCGTGAAGATGCTGGAACAAAAACATCTCTGGCATCTGAGTTACAAAGTGCGCTAGTCTCTCATGGTGAAGATCAGTTGTTCAAATCCAGCTTGAAGAACCCAGTCAACCCCACCGTTGAATGGCCTGCTAGACTACCAACAGACCAAGGAAAAAAAAGGGCACTAACACTATATCTCATACTTGCCTCTGTGGCACAACCTTTACCTCACAAAAATCGTATCTGATTAGGTGAAGATTATGATGGACTGCTTCAAGATCTAGAATGGACCCAGAAGACTCAACAACCACGAAGGATCACAGCAAGCTCTACCCTTATTAGCCAGGCTGAGCCTTTTACTCGGAGCACCAATGGAGGAGCAGGATAGGATCTTGGCTAGATCTAGGAACCCTGTTTACCCTGCCATCATTCCAGGGTAGTCACCTTTGCTATCAAAGTGACATATAATAAAAATAGTGGA
Organism: Achatina immaculata; assembly: GCA_009760885.1. Classification (NCBI taxonomy): domain Eukaryota; kingdom Metazoa; phylum Mollusca; class Gastropoda; order Stylommatophora; family Achatinidae; genus Lissachatina; species Lissachatina immaculata. Next base: position 12,778,122 of record CM019707.1, read on the forward strand.
ATAGTACTGGAAAGTTAGTGAAATGAGGGGAAATTATAGAAAGATTAAGTGGCTAATGGGGCAGGGATCACCATAGTCCCAATGGTGGTGGAGTCTGTTAAAGAAGTACTGCACGTCCTCTGCTTTTTAGCTCCACTCGGACTGAAAAAATAGAACTGCCATGACCCACTTCCCAAGCCAACACAATGCTCTGGCTCACTGCGTGGTCTTCACTGCATGAACTTCAAAGAATACCAGCTCACAGTTCCAAGGAAGGAAGAAGGAAGAAGGAGGAGGAGGAGGAAGAACAAGGAGGAGGAGGGGTAGGAAGAAGAAGGAGGAGGAGGAGGAAGAAGGAGGAGGAGGTGGATGATGGGGAAAAGGAGGTGTAGCAGTAGTAGTAGTAGTAGTAGTATTAGTAGTAGTAGTAGTAGTAGTAGTAGTAGCAGCAGTAGCAGCAGCAGCAGCAGCAGCAGTAGTAGTAGTAGTATGTCCGAGCAATAAAATGTGTGACAGACTTTTAAAAAAGCAATTTCCCAACAGAAGCATGCGGGTTTGAAGAATTTCAGTGGTATCCATTGCATAAAAACACTGAAAATCCCTGGTGATGTTTTTAATGGGTGTTAAGTTCGCAAGTTTTCAGTCTGTTGAATCGCTGCAAATTTCATACACCTAGAGTCTATGTCACGACCGATATTATCTTCTTGGCCTCACAAATGTTTGCCGGTCATAGTTAAAAGGGGGAATTTAGAACAAAGAAAAAAAGAAACCCCCGTGATATCTAGAACATATCTGCGGATAAACGATTTCTGTTTGCATTTGAAACGCTGTGAGAATACCGTGAACAGAGAACGGGCAATACGTGCATACAAAAAACGGCGAGCTGAACAAGAGTCTCTCTGGAACAATGTCACACGCAACAAAATGCTAGTACGTGTCTGCCATGCAGCTACAACGAAAGATTGCCGGTCTGCCGGTGAAGGCGTTCTCCTCCGATCGATTTTCCATCCACTTGAATCCCGCAGGACACCCCATGTATTATTCATTTTCCCAGCGTCTCTGTGAACTTTGCTTAAACTTGCCTAGATCTATCAAACAAAATTAACGCTACCATGGCAACCACGTCACGTTTCAGCATACAGCCACAAACTGAACACTCTATCAGAGAGCCCTGTCCTTTGTGTGTGTTTTATCTGGCGAGTACAACAGCCTTTTTCTTCGTTCTTGGCGGCTTCAATAGCTATCCAGTGCAGCTTTTTTGTTTGTTCCACAGCTTCAAGTCTGTCAACATCTATTACAACTTTTTACTTTGTTCCACAGCTTCAAGTCTGTCAACAATCATATATCACAATTTTCTTGCTTCTATCACTTCATTCATTCATTCATTCATTTGCATGTCCCTTGTGGAACTTTGCCTCCCTAACAGCTCTCCTGTAGGCCTCTCGGTTGTCAGCAAGATGGCCTGCTGCTGATGCATCCATTTGCAGATCATCAACAATGTCTTGCAGCCATCTTCGCCTTTGTCTTCATCTCTTTCTTTTTCCCCATTATGTACCCTTCCAAGACGGTTTTCTCTAGATTATCATGACGTTTAACTTGCTTCTATCACACTTCATATTTTGGAACTGTACATAAAAATGTTTTATTTATTCTACAATTTCTCATCGTTACCATTCCTTGCAGCTTTTTTTTTCTTTTTCAAAGTTTATACTCCAATTCCCTGTCTTTCATGAGGTAATCAACAAAAATGTTCTACTTTTTCAGCATTTCCGCAATCGTCATAAAGAATCCTTTGCAACATATATTTGTTTGAAAGCTTCGTGTTTTCAACAACATGGTTTTATCATTCAGTAACTTCTAGCTTTCATCTTTCATTCACTAACAATTTACTACTTCTTTCACAGTTTCACGTCCAATGTTTACTGAAAAACGTAAGTAATAGGATTGTGAGTTCAAAGTTCATAATTTTGAAATGTTGTCAGAGCTAAAAATAGGTACTGCGTCATTTTCCCCGCAGGAAAAATGGCGACATGATCAATGAGAGCCAACAAAAAAAAAAAAAATGTTAGTGTTCGGTAATATATATATATATATTATAATGGACTGCTTCAAGATCTAGAATGGACCCACAAAATAAGCTTCTCAGCTGACTAAACAACTATGGCAGCCACAGCAAGCTCCACTCTAATAGCCTGGCTGAGCCTGTTACCAGGAGAAGATAGAACCCGAACCAACAATGGGAGAACTTTTATGTGCCAATAAAGAATCTGAAAAATGATAAATCACCAGGATGTGACGAGATAACAGCTGAATTTATTAAGACAGGAGGAAAGGAATGTGCAACAATCTATCATGCACTGTGTAAAAAGATATGGTATTCGGGTATTTGGCCAAACGAATGGAAAAGGAACTATATTCAAATAATTGTCAAAAAAAAAAAAAAAAGATTAACTTGAAATTATGCACAAATTATACAGAACTGTCGCCCTGATTAGTCATACAAGTAAAATTCTATTTAAAATCATAATGGGTAGACCTCGTAAGGAAATAGAAGGAGAAATCAATATGGTCCAAGCTGGTTTTAGACAAGGAAGAGGAACAAACGATCATATACTCAATATAAGATTGATAACAGAAATGCAGAGAATTTAATGTGAATCTATATTTATCTTTTATAGACTATTCAAATGCATTTGACTATGTACAACACCAGAAAGTTTGGGAAATAATGGAAAAAAATGGGATTTCCAACACATGTGATACAATTAATATCACGGCTGTATCTAGACCAACAGGCAGCAGTAAGAATAAATGGTGAAACAACTTGGTTTGACATAAACAAGGGGTCCGTCAGGGGTACATACTGTCGCCTTATTTATTTAACATGTATATTGAAAATATAATGAGGAATGTTAGAGAAGATGTAGACAAAGAATATTACGATGCCACAAAAACTGGAGGTTATGAAATACCAGAGATTAGATATGATGATGATATAGTATTACTGTCCACAACACAAAAAAGGAATGGGAAAACTGTCAGTCCGTAAGAATAGTGAAGAGCAAAACCTCTATTTTAATGAGAAGAAAACTAAATTGATGACAACTGACAAAACAAATAAGGCAGCTGAAATATGTATCAATGAGGAAAAATTGGAAGAAGTGGAGAGTTTTAATATCTCTGATCACTACTAACTAATAATGGAGATACAATGAGGGAAATTAAAAGGAGGACATCTATCGCTCTTCAGAAAGTAAAACAACTAAAGAAGCTGTGGAGAGGAACATACATAAATACAAAAATTAAGATTTTTAAGGGCATGCATCTTTCCCATCGCAACATATGCCTGTGAGACCTGACACTTAACAAACCAGCCGAGAAACACATAAATTTCTTTAAATGTAAATGCTACAAAAGAGTTCTTCAAATGTCATGGACACAAAAAAAGAACAAATATATCCATACTACAAGAACTTAATATTGAAGAAGGTTGGCTAGTAAAGAGGATTAAACAGAGAAAACTTAAATATTCTGGACACATTAAACGTCATGAGAATTTAGAGAAGGAAGGGTACATAATGGGAAAAAGAAAAAGTGGAAGACCAAGGCGAAGATGGTTGCAAGACATCGTTGATGATCTGCAAATGGATGCATCAGCAGCAGGGCATCTTGCTCACAACTGAGAGGCCTACAGGAGTGTTGTTAGGGAGGCAAAGTTCCGCAAGGGACATGCAAATCACTGAGTCTAATAATGTGAAGGCTGCGTACAGGGGTGAGATCTGAATTTTTTTTTTAATCCCTCTTTAAATGACACGTGAAAAGTTTGAAAGATCATATACAGGTGAGATGAAGTTTGAAAATTTTTTTAATTATAAAAAAAGACGCTTTTATAGGCAAATACAGCGTAGTTTTTGTTACACTTCATTTTAATGTATATACATACACGATAGTTAGTTAGAAAGTGTTTCTTATTTGAATACAATGTAAAAAAAAAATGACTGAAAACTCCCCGTCACTTTTTCAACATAGTCTCTACAACGTTCAACGCAGGTCTGGTACCTTTTCAGTAATGCCTGGATTTCCCGAGAATAACATACATTTCAATTGATTCTGTAACCAGCTATGCCTGACCTCTTCAATCTCTTCGATCGCACTAAACTTTTTTCTCACCTGAGTTGTCCAAATACATGATAATCACATGGTTGGAGGTCGGGTGAATATGATAGATGTGTAAGACACTATAAATGCAGATTTATATAATGTCAAGCAACTGCACGTGCTGCGCGAGGCCGTCGTTATCATGCTGTAATAACACGATAGAAGTGAGTAAACCGCGAGATTCTATGATTGCAGATTTCCTGTGGTTCTCAAGAAGGTCACAGTACACTTCACTGTTCACAGTGGTTCCTGTGGACGTGTAATATTCCAGGATCTGGACTTTATGGTCCGAGAAGAGCGCTAGCATCAATTTCCCGCCCACGCAGTTGTACAGAGCTGCTTTGGTTTCGACAAAGAAGAATGTCGCCACTTTATGCTGGCTCGCTTCGTCTTTGGCCGGAAGTAACAAGTAGCATTCGTCTCCAGGAAGTATACGTCGTAGAAAGCCAGTTCCTTCAGGTTCAAAATGTAAGAGTTTCACAACATCCTCACGACGTTCTTCCAGATCAGAGGTGAGTTGTACTGGCACCCACAGGTTGGAGAGTTTTCGATGCTGCAGCACGTGATGAATGACGTCGTGTGCCGAACAATAACTAATCTTCATTTCTTCGGCCAACTTACCGATTGTTACCGGTCGGTTTTCCCGCATCATTCGTTCCATTTCATTGTTAGCATCAGGCCTATCCGCAGTTTGAGTTTCGGCAAGAGATCTGACATTCAACTTTTAAACTTCCTGTACAATTCAAGAACCTGTTGAAGTCTCTCTCTCTCTCTCTCTCTCTCTCTCTCTCACACACACACACACACACACACACAACACACACACAACACACATACATCCCCATGCTGCCTCTTCATTTTGCAATGAGAATCTACAGACTTTTCACACTCACTACTCAAGAAATGAATACATAGGCGCTGTTCTTCTCTCGTGCATGTTTCCAAGGGAGCGGCCATCTTTCATCCGGTCTGCTGACGCCAACTTCCAAAATGGCCGTCACGTTTCCGCGCATACACCTACTAGTATCAAAAAAGTTACTTTCCAAACACGAATTTCTTGTTCTTAACTGAACCTCTGCCTGTCTTTGGGTAAAAAATTTTAGATATTTGCAAACACAGGAAGAATATTTTTTTCTTAAAATACGCGGCTAAAATGAAATACGGGTAACATAAACTAAAATGTATATATAAAAAAAAGAATGCAGGCGCGTATTGTTTTGACAAAACTGGTATATAATTTAATTTTGGGGGGAAAAACCATTCTGATGAGAAATCAATGTGACGGTGAGCAACGTTACATAAAGCTGGTAAGTTGTGAATGTAATACTAGGTTTTAGTCTTCTTCTTCGTCTTCTCTCTCTCCCTTTCTCTCTACTAACTAGAATGTTTACTATAAAGATAAATGAGGAAGGAAAGAATGTCAGACGAGCATTAAGTCCCCAGTTCTTCATTCGTGCTCTCTCTCTCCTCTCTCTCTCTCTCTCTATCCCTACTAACTAGAATGTTTACTATAAAGATAAACAAGGAAGGACAGAATGTCAGACGAGCATTGAGTCTCCCAGTTCTTCATTCGTGTTCTCTCTCTCTCTCTCTAACTAGAATGTTTACTATAAAGATAAATGAGGAAGGACAGAATGTCCGACGAGCATTAAGTCCCCAGTTCTTCATTCGTGTTCTCTCTCTCATACACACACATTTACTCTCTCACACACACGTGCACATTCTCGCGCACATATACACAGTTTCTCTCTCTCTCTCTCTCTCTCACACACACACACAGACACACACACTCTCTCACGCGCATACACACTCGCACACACACATTCTCTTACGCGCACGCACACATACACTCCTCTCTTTCTCTCCTTCCCTCTCTCTCTCTCTCTCTCTCTCTCACTCCCTCCTTCTCGAAAGAGAATACATTTAGAACACAAAATATAGCATTTTCCCCACAAATGACATACATGTCCACTTTTTACCTCCCCAAATAACAGTTTTCTGAGAGAAGGTAATGAAACACGCGGTACTTGGGGAATGTGATGAGAAGCGAGAAACTGGGAAACTTCATATCAGTGGTGGAAACTGAAGGCAGGAGAGGCTGAGGACAATCGAGGGAACATATGTTAAAAGCCTAGAAAGGCCTGGCAAGAAATCAGCAACAGTTACTCAGAAATGTCGAGGACCGAGATTTGTGGAGGACTATGAACCCCCGCCACCGGATGATGATGATGATGATGATGATCCAATCCCGCTTCTGAGACCCACCAAGAATACAGGCTCAAGCCCTGCAATACTCTGAACCTCTTGTGGTCCTCTCGGAGATCTTGTGTGGACCTATCGAGGACACAGGTGTAAATTCAGTAGAATCACAGGGCGGTCTTGGTGGTAGGAGCGAACGATGATGATGATGACGACATAACTATTTGAGAAAGGAGAAGGAGGCAACACTTCGGCAAACTTCTTGAATATCCGAGTACATCAAAAACTGTTAAGGCAATAATCAAAAGCTAGCCATAACGGAAGTTTATTGCAAGATACCAAAGCCTGCAAAACCTTAACGCGTTTGTCTGAGCCGAGGAATTGATTTTATACACGGTGTGAAATATCGGAGGAAAGTTGTCAGTTAGCTATCTTTTTTTTTTTTTTTCCCTTGTAATGTGGAAGTTTTATTTCGCAGTAAGGCTATATCGAGCCAGTATTACCATATAAGAAAGAATCATGGTCACTAACAAAAACAACAACGACAGCTTTAGAGGTAAAATGTAGGTTATACGAAGATTGATAAGAACGCCACGGACAGCTACAATAACAAACGATGAATACCTAAGAAAAGTCAGTGAGAAACGAAACTCAATCAAAAAAAAAACACTACCAGCGAGACAGGCTAGGTGCACTGGCCATATAACGAGAAGAGGAATACAGTAATGGAAAACAGGGGGGGGGGGAATGGGAGCCAGGAAAGGAAGAGGCAGGCCAGAAAGAGAAAATCTTAGATGGCTTGACAAAAATGGCTTGGGAGAAGCGCAACAAAAATGGTGGTTAACATTAAAAAAAAAAAACTGGAAACTGTAGAGAGACATGGTGGCCGACCCTTCCAGGCGTGGAACATGATGATGATAGCACAAAGGTTTGACGTTCCCACTTTCGTCTTATTAACTAGATGTAAAGGTAAAGAAAGACAGATGCTAGACTATACGTTCCAATATCGCAAGATATACATATAAAAATTTTCCTCGTAACTTGAAGTTTTCTAAGGCGAAAAGCAGTAGACAACACAGTTCTACTCCTATGGTCTCGTGTGTGTGTCCACACATCATCACCATCATCATGTGCCGCGCTGGTAGATACTGGAGGTCTAGCTTCTCTATACATCACGGTCCTTGATGTTTTCCATCAGCTCAGTTCGTGACTTTTTATTGCGACATCGCGTTAGACTGTGCATGATTTTTTCCCCTCTTGGTCTTCTCCTTCTTGTCTTCTCAATTATTTTTCCTGTTATGTTTTCAAGCCCTCCTATTCTCAGTATATATCCAATGAATGATGACTGTTGTTATGTTTTCAAGCCCTCCTATTCTCAGTATATATCCAATGAATGATGACTGTTGTTATGTTTTCAAGCCCTCCTATTCTCAGTATATATCCAATGAATGATGACTGTTATGTTTTCAAGCCCTCACTTCTCAGTATATATCCAATGAATGATGACTGTTATGTTTTCAAGCCCTTCTCTTCTCAGTATATATCCAATGAATGATGACTGTTGTTTTGTTATGAACTTAAAATTGGGTTCCTTTCAACATTTGCTTTTTTAGACATTCCTTGTTTATCATCTTAGTTAACCAGGGTATTCCTTAACACTCTTCTAAGAAACCGCATTTCTGCTGCCTCTAGTGATCTCTGCATCGAACCGAACAAACACACGTTTTGCAACTCTTTGCTATGCAGTATATACAAACAAGAACAAACAAACAAACAAACAACTTTTTTAAAATATCGGTTGACGCTTTCATTGCTTTCATTTTATCTCCCTATCAAATAAGACTACTTCCTGGTGGTTTAAGCGTGTGAATGGCAGTAACTTGCTGGAACTGGCTTCACAGCGCGGACGGAGTCACGAAATCCTGTAGGAGAGGTCTGCTTCTGGACTAGGTGTTCTTTGTTATCTGCTATCAGACCTGGGCAATGTGGTTGCGTGCAATGCTTCTGTTACGCAGTCCAAAACAAAAATAAGAGGGCAGCGTAGGACTTTAAGCAGAGTGGCCAGATAGGAGAGACAGCGGCTTAATTTAAACACTGAATGTACTCGAGGAAACACGGAAATGGATGGACCAGGGAAGGGAGAAAGTCGATGTGAAAAAAATAGGTCACAGACGCTCACTGGATAAAGAATGTATGCGTGTGGGTTTGTGCGTTTATATATTAAGAGTGTACGTAGGAGAACAGAATGTGACAAATGGCGTCGGATTGCACACAACATGAGTGTGACAAGCGGCGATGAGATGTGCGTAACGGTGTAAGGAGCGGTGACAAATGACTTTGGTGCGTGCCGAAGACAAGAAGGAATGTGACAAATGGCTCTGGAGTGTGTATAAGAGAAGCGGGAGTTTGACAAACGACTTTCGGCTGCGCATAAGACAATATGGAGTTTTACAAACGACTCTGAAGTGTGAGTGAAACAAGAGGTAGTTTAACAAATGACTTTGGGGGTGTGCGTAAGACAAGAGAGAGTTTAGCAAAATTATTCTGGGGTGTACCTAAGGTAAGACAGAATTTGACAAATGACTTTTGGGGTGTGCATAAGCGAAGAGGGAGTCTGACAAACAGCGTTGGAGCGTACCAGCGTTGGGATCTGGCGACGAGTAACGACTAAAACAAACGGTAAGTTACTGTGACACGTGGCGGCCAACTCGAACGTTAAGATAATGTGACACGTAGAGAACCAGACAAGCGTTAAAATATTATGACATGTAACAACTTATACATAAGATATTGTGACATGTAACAACTTACACATAAGATATTGTGACATGTAACAACTTACACATAAGATATTGTGACATGTAACAACTTACACATAAGATATTGTGACATGTAACAACTTACACATAAGATATTGTGACATGTAACAACTTACACATAAGATATTGTGACATGTAACAACTTACACATAAGATATTGTGACATGTAACAACTTACACATAAGATATTGTGACATGTAACAACTTACACATAAGATATTGTGACATGTAATGCATAAAATAAGGGCTAAAATGGTCATTAGTCATTACTAATACAAGCGTTAAGATAGTATAGTCTTTATGAGGAAGAGTCAGTAAGTTATGCCTGATATAGGGTAGCCGAACATGGTAGTTTCTAAAGATGTCATTAGGTGGCAGACGCTAGCTGTCGAATGCGCATGCGCAGAAAACAAACAAACTGGCGACTGTTCTCAAGAACTGCACGACCGAAGAACAGCGTGCTGTTTGCTGTTGGGCGGTTTTTTTTCTTCTTTGTGGAAAGGGGAAGACTGACTGCCAAGATATTCATAAGGAAATGGCTCCTGTCTACGGTGGGAAATGTTTGTCGCGACATGCGATACACAACCGCGTGGATAAATTCTCTTAAAGATGCTCAAAAGTTGCTGATGAAGACTAACTTGGTCGTCCTGTTCAGACTGCGACAGAAGCAATCTGGTGTGACGGGTCGATGAGATTATTCCAGCTGCCAAACAAATAACGATTGACACTGCAGCAACTGCAATAGGATGTCCTCATGGCTTAGCCTTAGAGCATTGTGCATGACCGGTTGAATCTTCACAAAATGTGCTCACGGTGGGTGCCCAGACAAATGAATGAAGAACACAAAATGATGCGAATGGGCCTGTCCTTCCAACATCTGTCTCAGCACGCAGATGAAGGAGAAGACATGGCTAACAGGACTGTTAAAGGGGAGGACGAATCATGAGTGCATCATCATCAACCAGAAACAAAGCGTACTCCAATTTAATGGAAACATCCTGCTGCACCTTCAGCAAAGAAATTCAAATTAACGCTATCAGCAGGGAATGCTATGCTTCAAGTGTTTTGGGATTCCCAAGGAGTGCTGTTAGCCCATTTCCCAAGGAGTGCTGTTAGCCCATTTCCCAATGAGTGCTGTTAGCCCATGTCCGGAAGAAAGGTGACAATGCGAATGCTCCATCGTAATGTGAAGTTCTGTTTATGCTTAGTGGTGCATTTCGAAGAGAACGTCCAGGCTTGCGGACTAGAGGAGTACTGTTCCATCACGACAATGCCAGACCACATACAACTTGATTAACCGGGGAGACAACTGAACAATTTTCCTGGAAACGTCTTGAACATCCGCCTTGCAGCCCCCCCCCCCCCCCCCTTAGCCTCGAGAGACATCCACCTGTCTGGTCCGCTAAAAACACACTATAGCATCAGAACGCTGTTTTTCTCCTAAACTGTCTGCCTGTTTGTCTGTCTATCTATCTATCTATTGTATCTGTCTGCCTGTCTGTCTGTCTGTTCTTTCTTTCTGCCTGCCTGCCTGTATGTCTTGTCTGTCTGTTTGTTCTTTTCTGCTACCTGCTTGTTTGTCTTGTTTGTCTGTCTATTCTTTTCTGCCTGTCTGTCTTGTCTATTTGTCCGTCTGTTTGTCTGTGAGAGGGAGGTTTAGTAGTTGCACTGTTTCGAGACCTAGAGGGTTTTCTCTTTTTTTTTAAGGGAGTCGCTGGGCCCGTAGGACATGTGGGCCTGAAGGCGTTGGTGGGCCTGAAGGGTGTCGGTGGGCCTGAAGGATAGATGGGCATGGAAAGTGTCGGTGGGTCTGGAGGGAGTCTGTGGAGTCAGAGGGTGTCGGTGGGCCTAGAGGGAGACGGTGGGCCCAGAGGGCAGGTGGGCCTGGAGTCATCGGTGGGTCTGGAGGGATTCGGTGGACCTGGAAGGAATCGGTGGGGCCGGAGGGCGTCGGTTGACCCGGAGGGCAGGTGTCCGAGACGAGGCTTGTACTGGCTTATAAAATTTCTCTCGAAGGCTCTGTATCTATCTATCTTGTCTATCTGTCTGTCTTATCTATCTTTCTATCACAATATTTGTACTAAGAGATGTAGGATGCCTGGAATGGGACGACAGTTATGGGATATAGTGCAGAATGTCAGACGGGCCTGCGTGCCCCCCCCCCCAATTTGCGGATGACGACGAAGTGGAATGAGACGTGCGAATGGGGTTAAGACAGCAAACTAAAGACTTCTACGCTGTATGTTCTGTGGGACTGACAAGCGATGAGATAAGTGTGACAATGTTTTTTGAGATTATGCTGAGAAATAAAGGGAAATGTAAGGGTAATAAACAATACATGCTTTTTAAGTTCGTATGCCGTTTTTTTTAAAATAGCCATCTGTAACTTACCCTCATAATAACTTACTCAAATCGTTAAGATATTATGACTCGTAATAACAACACGAACATTAACATATTGTGATAACTAATGACCATATATAATGAGGAATGTTAGAGAAGATATAGACAAAGAATATTACGATGCCATAACAGTTGAGGGTTATCAAATACCAGAGATTAGATATGCTGATGACACAGTATTACTGTCCACAACGCAAAAAATGAATGGAAAAACTAATTATGTCAGTCCGTAACAACAGCGAATAGCAAAACCTCTATCTTAATGCGAAGAAAACTAAACTGATGACAACTGACAAAACAAACAAGGCAGCTGACATATGAGGAAAAACTGGAAGAAGTGAAGAGTTTTGAATATCTTGGATCACTGCTAACTAATAATGGAGATACAATGAGGGAAATTAAAAGGAGGAAAGTAAAACAACTAAATAATCTGTGGAGAGGAACAGACATAACTACAAAAATAAGATTTTTAGGGGCATGCATCTTTCCCATCGCAACATATGCCTGTGAGAACTGGACACTTAACAAAACAGATGAGAAACATAAATGCCTTTGAATGTAAATGCTACAGAAGAGTTCTTCAAATATCATGGACACAAAAAAGAACAAATATATCTATACAACGAGAACTTAATATTGAAGAAGGCTGGCTAGTAAAGAGGATTAAAGAGAGAAAACTTAAATATTCTGGACACATTAAACGTAATGATAATCTAGAGCAGACCATCATGGAAGTGTACATAATGGGAAAAAGAAAGAGAGGAAGACCAAGGCGAAGATGGCTGCAAGACATCATTGATGATCTGCAAATGGATGCATCAGCAGCAGGCCATCTTGCTCACAACCGAGAGGACCACAAGAGGTTCAGAGTATCGCAGTGCTTTAGCCTGTATTCTTGGTGGGTCTCTGAAGCGGATTGCGTGACACCGTGGTTTTCATTGCACCAGTTTAGTCTAGGGTTGGACTTTCTCACTGGAAGACCTCGACGTGTTTAGGATATCAGTGCATCCCCGCTGGGTGAGAGGTGGTAGCCCACCCAGGCCAGAGTTGGAGTTTCTCACCGGAAAACCTCAGCGTGATTAGGATACGCAAACATCCCCGCCGGGTGAGTGGTGGTTGCCTATCTAGACTGCCATTGTCCAGTGTCTCCAACTTCAGCGTTTTGTGGTCGTGGCCGTTACCCTTCCTAGTTGTGACCAAGACGGAGCTTTTGTTCAGGAGGACGAATCCTCGCCGCTAGTGACTTCCACCCCTGGGTTGAGCCGGTTTAGGCATTATCCCAGTATGGGCGTGTTTGGGACGTGACCAACCTCTAGAGCAGAGGTACTGTGATATGCGTAGCCTTCAAGATTCACCCCTGGTGGGAGCCAGTTTAGGCATAATTCACCAGTATGGGTGTATATCAGGCGTGACCGACCTCTAGAGCGGAGGTGGCATGACATGTCTAGTCATCAAGTTCCACCCCTGGTGTGTGCCGGTTTAGGCATATTTCACCAGTGTAGGTGTATTTCGGATGTGGCCGGCCTCTAGAGCAGAGGCGTCGTGGTATGTGTAGCTCTCGCAGCGATACTACTGGACATACCGATTAAATTTCACATTATCCTTTCCACCATCTTTTCACATCGGCGCCGCACAGCAATCTTTATTTCTTTTCCGCATTTTCTTCCTTGACCAGGAGGAGCTTCGCTCCACGCGCGGCATTCGAAGAGTCTCGCCAGCAGTGTCTTAACCTCTGGGACAAGCCGGTTCATGCATTTCACCCGATATGACTGCACTCAGGACGTGGCCGACCTCCAGACCAGAGGTGCCATGATTTGACTGTTTGCTTTGCTTTATCCTTTCTACCACCTTTTCCGCAGTGATGCTGCGCGGCAACCGCATTTGCACCTTTCTTCATTGGCCGGGAGGAACACCGCTCCATGCACGGCAGCTGAAGAATCTCGCCAACAGTGCTATAGGAGTGCTGTTAAGGAGGCAAAATTCCGCACGGGACATGCAAATGAATGAATGAATGAATGACTAAGCCAAGCATTAGCATCTTGTGATGTCTTATGACTAAGACAAGGGCTAAGATATTTCAACACACAACGATTAAAACAAACGTTAAGACATACCGCAATAAGCAAGGACTAACAAAGACGTTAACAATCTGATATACGCCGTGCAAAACGTGAGGGATACTGGGACAGCCAACGACTAAGAAAAATATGGGCAGAGGATGTCTGTCGATGACTGAAATATATTGGGAGATATTGAGCCAAATGATAAATCTCGCCTTGTAGATCAAGTAGACAAGAAATACGTGCGTGAATACATTCAGAAGCTATACAGTCAGGTCTAGCCAATGAATGAATGGATTACATTTTTCGGCGGGATTTTCCCCCATGACAGTTTGACACGTCATCTCTCAGTATAAAACAAACTAGACAGTTTCATAGAAAATAGGTTTTCTTCTACAGTCTGTCTGTCTATCTATCTATTCTGTCTGTCTGTCTTGTCTGGTCTATCTGCATGCCTGCATGTCTGCCGTATTTATCTGTCTGTGTGTTTTATCTTCCTGTTCTGTCTGTTTGTCTTGTCTGTCTGTCTGTCTGTGAGAGGGAGGTTTAGTAGTTGCACTGTTTCGAGACCCAGAGGGTTTCCTCTTTTTAAAGGTGGGCCTGGAGAGCGTCAGCGGGGCCTGGATCGAAGGTGGGCCTGGAGGGCATCGATGGGCCCGGAGGGCCTGTAGGGTGTCCGTGGGCCTGGAGGGGGTGGGCCCGAAGGTACTCCAGGGTCCTAAGTGGATGGAAAAAAGGTCCGTCCGTCCTTCCATCCATCCACCCATCCATCCTAACAGATGCAAAATGTATGGAAAGGAACGAAAGCTGTGTGATATAGAGCAGAATATCAGACGGGCCAGCGTACCCAATTGCACACCCTCTGAAAATAAAATTCGTTCTGTCAGTCGTTCTCTTGAAGCTGAGTAAGACCAACAACAATAACCAAAAAAAAAAAACAACAACAACAACAACAAATCAGAAAAGCGTGTTAGTGAACACTGACAGACACTTGGGTGTCATGGCAGATCAGGGTTTATCTGGTTTTTATTATTTTTCGACTGAAAATTTCCCTCCGTGAACCCCTGTAGTGTATCTTCTGTTCTAGACAATGTCTTTAGACCGACCACAAGACAACCATTCTGTCGATGTAACTGGTTATTGATCGCCCACACTTCGTGACATACTGTCGGCGTCTTTCACCCCCATTTTCTTCTATTTTAAACAGCTCTGTGGTGTCAAAACTGCATAATTTCTCATAATTTCGTGAGATTTGTTTCTGAATAATTCCTACGTGAAAAATACCTCTGGAAAAAAAAGAAACTGAAATTTAGATTTTAAAAAAAGGGAGGCGGGGAGGGGTTGGGAGATCCAAGAAAACTACAAATGAAATTTCACTAATAAAACGAGGATCGAAATGGAGTAAATGATTGGCTAGTAAGGTACAGTAGCCCCTCCCACAAAAGTGATATCGAATTCTGATAGGGTATGGCTTTCAATATGCTAGAATGCCTCTTTAAACAGCCAAAATATTTTAATTATCCAGTTATCATGTTCTGTAACATTTCTAGTTTCATTTTCATCATTTTATTTCATCCTTTCTTCACGCGCTTTATTTTCAGTACAAGAGATAAACACTTTACTTCAGTCTTTCATTTTTATTTCACATTTTTCTAGTCTAGTATTTCTATTTCTGAACGGACGATCATATAAACATGAAATAAAATTATACATTAGACATACCACAGATAAAGTAATTACACAAAGGCTGGCTGTAGATCATACGACGTGGAGAGAATTAGCTGTCCATAGGTTCTAAGGACTGTTACAGCCGGAGATGGGGTGAGGGATACGCTCTCCACTCCAATGAAATGTCTCCAAGGCGTGCGTCTCAAATAGCCTCTGACAGTCAAGTCCAGCTCCTGGCCTTCTCGTGGCAGAACTGTTCAAACTGGAAGGGGCGAAGGCGAATATCTGGCGCCAGAAAACCAGACGTTTCGGGTAGATGAGAGTCATGTTTGGTACCTCATCTACCGCTGCTGGCGAGGTTCTTCAGCTGCCGTGCGTGAAGTGGGGCTCCTCCCAGCCAGTGAAGAAAGGTGCGACTGGGGTTGCCGCGCGGCGCCACCGTGGAAAAGGTGAAAGAAAGGATTAAGTGAAGTAATCAGTAGTCTCGAGGTCAGGACAGCTCAAATCACGGCATCTCTGCTCTGGAGGTCGGCCACGTCCAATGTGCACTCATATCGGGCGAATTGCCTGAACCGGCTTAACCCAGGGGTTAAGACACTGCTGGCGAGATTCTTCGGATGCCGCGCGTGGAGTAAAACTCCTCCCGGCCAATGAAGAAAATGCGAAAAAGCAATTACGGTTGCCGTGCGGCGCCCATGTGAAAAGGTGATGGAAAGGATTAAGTGAAGCTTAATTGGTATGTCCAGTAGCCTCGCGTCATACCACGGCACCTCTGCTCTAGAGGCCGGCCACGTCCGATATATACCCATACTGGTGAAATATGCCTAGACCAGCTTAAACCAGGGGTAAAACTTGATGGCTACTCATGTCACAGTACCTCTGCTCTAGAGATCGGTCACGTCCTAAGCACGCCCATACTGGGATAATATGCCTGGACCCATTCAATCCAGGGGTGAAACTTACTAGTGGCGAGGATTCGTCCTCCTGGACAAAAGCTCCGTCTTGGTCACAACTAGGAAGAGTAGCGGCCACGACCACAAAACGCTGAAGTCGGAGACACTGGACCAGGGCAGTCTACACAGGCAACCACCTCTCACCCGGCGGGGATGTATGCGTATCCTAATCACGCTGAGGTTTTCCGGTGAGAAAGTCCAACGCTGGACTAGATGGGCAACCACCTCTCACCCGGCGGGGATACACCTGTATCCCAAAACACGTCGAGGTTTTCCGGTGAGAAAGTCCAACTCTAGGCTGGATGGGCAACCACCTCTCACCCGGCGGCGATATATTATATTGACATCCAAAACACGTCGAGGTTTTCCGGCGATAAAGTCCAACTCTAGATTAAACTGATGCAACGGAAACCACAGTGTCACGCAATCCCGCTTCTGCGATCCACCGAGAATACAGGCTCAAGTCCTGTGATACTCTGAACTTCATGTGGTCCTCTTGGGGATCTCGTGTGGTCCTTTCGGGGACCACAGGGGGACCACGGGACCTATCGAAGACCACAGGAGTAAATTCAGTAGGATCATAGGGTGGTCTTGGTGGTAGAAGCGGAACAAGAACAAGAATAAGCTGTCCATAAAGTCACGCGCTAACAGGAATATTAGAGGCTTATAAAATTACCACTTTGAGCAACTGTGATGAGAGACGCAAATGTGGTTTTCTTAATCCATAAATAAGTACTGTTTTGGATAAACGCAAACCATATGTTGGCAGCTGCTGATGTGAACTCTAATGTAATGTACATATACAAGGCATATGATATTCATTTATAAATGTTTTGAATTCAGTCACTTTTTACAAAATTTATAAACACTGAGGCTGACGCGGCAGTCTCTATTGTGACATGTCAAAAACTCACCTTAAAAAACGAGACGTTCATCAACAAGGGTGACACGCACCCCCTCCTGTGCCTTGATGGCATCCAGGAACCGTCTCTTATCTCCTCTTGGTTGAGTTAAAGGCGTAGTTTAGTAAGACCCCGGGGTTGAGCGAGACGGGCAGGCTCAGTCTGAACAATGAACAAGGCTTCTCTTGCCAGGCATCAGAGAAGCAGATTATCCCAAGATCCCTAGGATTCCTGGAATCGCAGCTCTCACATTAACCCCAACACAAGTCAATGGTCAAATAAAGCGGGAAGTTAACTTGGATAACACTCGATGTGCATAAAAGTTAACCCGGGAAGATAACACTGCATATGTAAAAGTTAACCTGGATAATACACATTGTAGGTAAAAGTTACTTTGGATAACGCTTAACATTCGTTAAAATTCTACTCGTACGTGAAACTGGGCTAACACCCAAAATACCATCGAAAGATAACAAGGACGGAATTCGATATACTTGTAAATTAACCAGAATAACACACTTTATGTGACAATTAGTCTCCAAGACATGGACATGCGTGAAATGTAACACTGACAAAACTCGTATAAATGAATGTTAACTGGAATAAGCTCGCTACACGCAGACTGAATGTCTTCTGTAATAAAAACTAAAATATTGTGACGCAATAAAGCAAATCATGGGCGGCCTGCCCCTAACTGTTGGACAAGTCTAAGGCTGTAGGAAACGTGGATGTCTTCTCTGGGAGCATATAACTGACCATTACACTGATGTTGGGACAAAAAACCTTGACGTTACAAGAACAAATATCGCCTATGCGTTTAAATTCTTATGCGGGAGTGCTATAAGAGAGAGAAAGAGAGAGAGTGAGTGTGTGTGTGTGAGTGTGAGAGTGTGACAGACAGAGAATGAGGGTGAGTGAATGAGAGAACGATAAAGAGAGAGTGAATGCATAAGGAGAAAATAAGATGAAAACGGATTGGGAGAGGGGGTGGGGGGAAGGGAAGAGAAGAGAGAGAGAGAGAGACATTTATTTCGGAAAATCTGAATTCTGGAATGAGACATAATAAACGAACAGAAAATAAAACAAAGTTGCACTACATCAGTTCAAACTGAAATGAGAAATAATGGGGGGGGGGGGGGAGAGGAATGAAAGAAAAACAATGGAAGCCGTGAAAGCATAAGAAAACATTTTGGCCACATCAAAAGATAAAATTTTTAAAAAAAAAAAAGATAAAATCCCCGTTCCCATGCCATTAGAGCATATTGAGGATACCGTGTTAGGCCCTTATTTCTAACACCATCGGCACATGAAGGTGTCATGTGGTCATCATCACGCCAGGCCTCATTTACCTTCCCAGATTTCTCTGGTACCCAGTTTTAGACACTGGGTGGACCCGGGGCCATTTATAGATGATGTTACAACAACAACAACAACAACAAAAATCTCCACTGCTGGGACTTGAACCCAGTACCACAGGATTAGTAGACCGGGCGCCTGACCACTCAACCTACCAGGGTGCCAAGTCAAAAGCAATAACACAATAAAGAAAACTATAGGTGAAAAGGGACGGAGAGGGAAGCAAGAGTATGACAGGTGATGCAGGTGGGCGAACGCAGTCAAAAGATGGCCGAGCGCGGTGTGTTAGCGGGGCGCAGAGCAGACTGGAGATCGACTGCAAGTGAACTTTGATTGGGGAAGTGGCACATGATGATGATGATTTTAGATTTAGAAAGACCAGGTTCAGTACTATAATACGTTCGCTAAGACAGTAAATTACCAAACTGTAGTTCATGGACACACGTGGTCCACAGCTCATCTTCAGGTGATATGCGGCCCTGTTATCAAAATAAGCGCCACCTATTCAACACAAACAATAAATGCTTTATGGCATTGTAATTTTACACTTAAAACGATGGTTTGCGACTTTATATATAGTTTGGAAAGTGGCCTCTGTATTAGAAAAGTTTCAGAATCACTGTCCTAATGATTTCTGAACAACATGCAGAAACTACAGTCTCAGAATCGGAAAATGAGAGCTGGCCTTGACCCTCATCCTTTCTTCCTGCGTCGTTCTCAGAAACAATGGTGTTGCGTTACTTCAGCACGACCAATACAAGAACGTTTTCTTACATGGGGGAATGGAGCCTGCAAAGAAGCCTGAATGTCGTATCCACTCCGGGACATAAAAGCAGTTACCTTGGCTCACTTTCAATCCGACTTCATCTTATGTAATGCTGCTCTTCACAAAGCTGTGGGCTGCAAGGAATTTAATTGTACGATTACAGGAAAATACACCAATGACTAACAAATATCTTGCATTTCTCTCTCACTCTCTCTCTCTCTCTCTCTCTCTCTCTCTTTGTGTGTGTGTTTTTTTTAATGTTTGTTTAAAAAAAAACATATGTTAGAAGATGATTTACAATGTATTTTTATTTATGTATATGTCTGCGTGTGTATGTGTGCGTGAGTGCTATTTTATTAGGTTAATGACTTCTTCTCTTTTACCTTGAATGTAATAGTTAAATCTTACACTCTTTTGATATGTTTTTCCTAATTTAATTTGTATTTGTACTAAATCAAGTGTGTGGGAAGAATGAAAGATGGAGTGATGAAGGGCAGAGTGTAAGACGGGCCTGCGTGCCCATTTCTTTACCCTTGAAAAATAAAGATTATTCATTCATTCATTCATTCATTCTCTCTCTCTCTCTCTTTGTGTGTGTGTGTTTTTTTTTCTCTAAACCTACTATGAAATCGCCAGCGCGATCCTCATACGTCCATGCTCAATAATTTTCTTTAGAAATCCACGCCCAAATGGTAACTCTAAACCTCTGATTTGGATATCCAAATTAAAAACACACATGGCAGCTCTGGAAAATCGCACGATGACGGCCTGTATAATCAGATCTGGGACAACTGCCGCTAAGTTCCTCAGCTTAGCCTCAAATCTGTCGCTCTTCAAATTCCAGTCTGTCATTCTCCAAATTCCAAACCATATTGTTTCTCATGCCCAAGTCAGTATTCGTATCAGTAAGTTTAAAAATATTGTAACAACAGGAAAAATAGAAGGAAGAAGATCAAGAGGAAGACCAAGAGAAATGATACTGGACAGTCTGACGGGATGGTGTGCGAGGAGATCACCAACTGAGCTGACGGCCTGCATGAAGGATCGTGTACTCTGGAGAAGCATAACAGCCAACGCCAGTCGGCACGGCACCTGATGATGATGATAAGTTTAAAAAGATCTGTCCCAATGTTATGTGCCCAAAACAGCGCGAAGGCAGGAATCGATCTTACGAAGTGTGGCATAAAATTAAGGAGTAACGCACCGAATTAATGTATGCTAATTTGAACTCATAAAATTACGGGGCGCTGGTTTCTGTACGGGATTTAATGGAATCTTAGAAAATAGTATTTATTTTAGCGCCCGAAGAATAACAATCAAGGTATTTAAAATGCGGATAACTTTTGTCGAGCAGTTTCATTACCTTCATTTTTTACGCAGAACACGTGATTAATTAATTATACAGCTTATTTGTCTGCTGAATTATAGCCTCAGTTTCCACACCCCCCCCCCCCCCCTTACATCCTAATTGATTTATCATAATAAACATTAATGAGCAGAGAACTAACTGGGAACTTTTTCTTTTTTTCCTACTGCATGTTTTAATCAATTATAAATGATCCGGTGATTGTCTAAAAATGATTTAACACGGGATCAAGACACGTAAATATGGTCATTGAGAGAAATAAAGATTGATTGATTGATCTTTATTTCAAAAGGGTTAAGAATTGGGCACGCAGGCCCGTCTGACATTCTGCCCTTTATCATACATCTTTCACTCTATTCCAGACATTCTACAAATATGCTGTTCATGTAACAAACATAACTAACATTGAAGCTGAGAGACATAAAATAAAATATAACATTTACGTTTCGCGCTTAAACATTCACTCAGTACAGAAGTAACTACATACATTATAAATGACTATCTACTAAATCAAATTTTCGGGACTATTCAGAACACAATTAATTGTACTCGGTGTCTGTAAGAGCAGTTTAAGATAACTTTTAAGTTTTGTAATTCATGGAGGCATGTAGTCGACATCAAATAGATACTGGGAAAGCTTGTAGAAAGAGAGAGAGACAGAGAGAGAGAGATAAAGCACGTAAATATGGTCAAAGACATCTTTGGCATAGAGAGGAGTAAAACCCGCAAATATGGTCATTGAAATCTTTGTCACAGAGAAGGGTAAGACACGTAAATATGGTCATATAAATGTTTGTCACAGAGAGGGGTAACACACCTAAATATGGCTAAAGAAATCTTTGGCACAGGGAAGCGAAAAGGGTTAATAAAGTGCAGCAGTTACTTCAGGCCGTAAATAGCACATTTTTCAGAACTTGGAAGATGATTTATTCATTCGCCTGTGGCCACAGTCAACCAGAAACCAGTCAGTATCAGTAGATATCCACTAGATGGTTCATATATTCGCTGCCGAAGGATCGTTTAGGACTTAGCAAAATGCACCACAGAAACTAGCGCAAACGGAGAATATGTGACAAGGCACCAACAAGAAAACAAAGCCACGTTTACTAAGAGCTTACATATCCCCAATGGCAACGTGCCGAAATGAAACGCAGACACTTAACAAATCACCAGAAAAGAGGGTAGCAGCATAGGAAATGAAATGCTATGCTAGGGCACTTAGAACATCATGGACAGCAAGAAAATCAAATAAAGAGATGCTGGCGAGATTAGCTGTCGTGGAAAACTGGTTTCTAATATCGTCAAAGTTGGAAAGATCAGATGCTTTGGCCACATCAAAAAGACATAATATGAACTGGAGAGTGATAGCAGAAGGCAAAGTGCCAGACGAAAGAGGAGATCTCGGTGGATTCAGGACATCACAGAAATGTGAATATGTCACAGCGAGACGCTGCTGAACTTGCTCAAAGCCCCACTGATGCAGGGAACCAGCTAAAGGGACAACGTTCTGGAAAGACACATCACATGACACTCGGCAGATGGCTCTCAAATATATTCCGCTTCTGCAGAACTGTTTCAGTGCATGAACTCTGCTTTTGCCCGTGAGTTTTTTCACTGTATCGTCATCGGGTTTTTTTTTTTGCACAATTGGTGGTGAAGGAGTCATCCACGCTGAACGTTGTACTATACCCACCGACCGACCCACCCACCCACCCACCCACCCATCCATCCATCCATATCTGATATAAGGCAACGTGACATTAGTTTTTGTGCAATTTTTGTGCTTATTTTTAAACGGGAAAAAGGAAGGAAAAATAGATGAGAGAGAGAGAGAGAGAGAAAGAGAGAGAGAGAGAAAGAGAGAGAGAAAGAGAGGAAACACTATTTTCGAAGGGCGAAGAACTGGACACACAGTCCGATCTAACATTTTGCCCTTCATCACGTATCTTTCATTCTTATCACATATTCGATTTAGTACAAGTATCTTATCTTATATCTTATATACTTCCCGTGCCGTTAAACGTCACATAGGGCTTGCAAGGTAGTTTGCCAATTTTTCGTGTCTTCGGCGAGCCTTTCAACCTCATCGAGGGATTTTATTTTATTTTTTTTTTATTTGGCATCTCTTAACAATGTCCTCTTTAGAGTTTCACGTGGTCTGCCTCTTTTTCTTTGGCCTGTTGTGTCCACTTGATAGCTTGTTTTGGGATTCTCTGATCATTTCTTCTCATCAAGTGACCAACATATGTCCATCTCCTTTTCCTGATCATCCATGAGACTGGTTGTTGTTCAGTCATCTGTCTTATCTCTGCATTGTTCTTGAATTCATTCTACTTGATGCCGAGTATTTTCCTTAGGCATTTGTTTTCAAAAGAGTTTAATTTCTTGTCTATTTCTTTAGTTGTTTTCCAGCTTTCACATGCATAAATGAGGGTGGATATTACATTTGATTTGAATAGTCTTAACTTGGTTTTTGTGCTTATAACTTTTGAATGCCGTATGTTCTCAAGATTAATGAAATCGATCCTGCTTTTGCAATTCTAACTTTATTTCTGGTGTCACCATCCTGGTCTATGTAGCTGCCAAGTTATGCAAATTGACTGACTTCTTCAATATCTGTCCCTTCTACGTGTATTTTTCCATTTTCATTAATGGGAAGTTCCATAGTATACAAATTATATAGTTTTTTGTTTTGTTTTTTTTTTATCTAAGAGTGTAAAGTAAGACTATTACATTCAAGAATATAAGATAATTAAATACATGGGAGATAACTAATATAACACTTTGAAAATTTAATATATGGGAGGTAAGTATTATAACACTGTTGAAAAATACATTTTGATGTTGTTCTTGTCATATCACACTGAGATTGATTGAATGTAATGCAAAAGGTGGATAGCTCAGCACGAAGATCTGTCCGACATTCTTTCTTTATCATAGAAGTTTCTTCCTAATCCTGACATTCTACATCAGACAGCACAAATATGATAAGCAAATATTTTTTTTTAAAATTAAGACTAAAATAACAAAACTGAAATAACAAAGTTGAAATAACAAACCTGTTTCGTTGGTCAATAAGGGAAATAACTATTTAACATACAAGAGAGTTACTCTCCCTGTCTTGCAAACTAATGAAGAGCTACAAAACTACTACAAGGAGAGCTCAGAATAACATATCATTTACTTTCAGTGCTTCCAATCAGAGAGAGATATAAGAGAGCGAGGAGACAAGAGGCTGACCTAGCCAGTAACCCACAGCTAACAGTGCGTAAATAAACACAAGACAGACAGCTGCGCAGGAAAGAGCGCCGATGCGTGAAATGGGTACTCTAATAACCCCCGCATCAATGAAACAGCCGGAATGAAAGTAACAGGCAAGCTACTCGAAGCCTTCCAAAACAATTCAGCATACCAAACGTTCAATACAGCGGATAGATTAGCAGGTAAACAACGTAGCGATTGGAGGCACATCGACAGTACAGGCAATCAGAGAGAAAACAAAGGACAGACCAGGCACTGGTTTTGTTTCCTATTGGTGTTTACACTGCACGTCACGGGCAGCTGTATGTTGATTGACAAATAAGCATGCAAAAGGAGAGAGTACCATGTGTAAAAATAGCGCCATTTTCATTTTGAAATACCATCAGCGAGTGCTGGAGATGTTTTTAAATGTTGCTCTTTACTCTGAGGGGCGAAGCGGTAGTGCATTAGTCTTCAATGGCGAAGGTCGGGGGTTCGAATGTGGTCAAAGGTCCCTAGTCACCCAGCTGTAGAAAAATTGGTACCTGGTTCTTCTGAAGCCGGGAAAGGAAAGGCGGCCAGGCCTAAAGCTGACCACACCACCTTCTAGTGTACCGCCAACAAGTCATTGAAAATATGGGTTACTAACACCACATCCCTTAGGAAATTAGTTGCCCGCACCCCCATGGCATAATTTGAGCTATTTATTACATTTCCACATTTGGGTCGCCGGTGGATGGGTCAAGAACCCACTTTCTCTCGAAAGAGATGACAGCCACTGCAAACTAGTCTATTCGAGCCCAAATCTTTGCTGCTGATCTACGAATAAGAGGACAGATAATGAAACTCCATTCCTTCAATTTCGCTTGCTGCTGCTGCTGTTGTTGTTACTGCTGCTGCTACTTTCTATAATTACGATCCTGAAGTTCTTTCCTTCTGCAGTATTCTTTGTGGGCGTATTTAATCTGTATCTGCAGTTTCCCCTCTTTTATAAATTGGAATGTTTTCTTTTGCGTTTTTTTTTTTAGTTTATATAGCACAGCTTAACTTCTTAAGTTGTGTCATCTTGTGCGGCAGGTGAATCTCAGTGTCTCCACAGATACTGCAGTTCTGAAGGATGTTTTTCATAGCGTTTCCAGCCGTTATCTTTGGTATAGATCTTGGAAAAGACAAGCCATCATTTTCATTGAGAGCCGTGTACTTCTCAGAGTGGAACCAAAGCACAATCTATCATTTCTTTTGAAAGCCACGTACTTCTCAGATTAGAACCAAGGAACAATCCATCATTTCTTTTGGAAGCCATGTACTCAGAGTGGAACCAGTGAAACAGGCTTCAATATCACAGAAATGCAGCCACGGGTTAGGAACTTGGCCAAGTTTTTGTTCCACCTTGCTGATAACAATGTCATTTCATATCCATATTTATTTTTACTACTTCAGCCAAAATAAAAAATTTTTTTTAAATGTCATATTAATTCCCAATATATTATGTGGATAAACTGCCACCTTGTAATTCTGCAACCATATTAATTTTACCTTATGGTCACTCTTTTTTTGCTTGGAGCTGATACAAAAACGCTACTGAATATGGGCGAGAAAATAAACGGTGTGGAAGCAGGGGAATGTTCAAAACACACAAACAGTTGGGTGTACTTCTCAATTATTACCTTTTTATGCCTTCCAAAATAGTTTTCATTCGTTCTTTGCTCACACGTGGTAATGGTTCCGTTGGATAATGGTTTTTCGCTAGGCCCCACGTAATCTCGTAGGAGCGGCCACACTGGGGAAATGTCTGGCATTTTTACAGTTGCCATTAGAAATTTTGTAATCTCGTGGACGAAATCTCACGAGATTTTATTGTTGCCATGTTCGCTGGCGTGTGGTTAACGTACTGAGAACAAAGGATTTTGAGCTTAGATATCCTTTACAGCTATTGCTGTATTAGTTCGTTGTTGTCTAGTTATTATGGGCATAGAACAATAGGGTATTCATTCCGCCTGTAAAACTCTATCTCTGTTTAGTACTGTAAAACTCTATCTGTTATACAGATCTAACACGCCGACAGAGTATTCAAAGCATAAGAAACAAAAAAAGCCGTCACTGCCTTCACAAAATAGTGAGCATCGGGCAGCAAGATAAGCTAACCAATTCTGGGTTGATGCTGCGTACTAAGCTAACTAATTCTACGGCTGATGCTGCATACTAAGCTAGCTAATTCTAGGGTTGATGCTGCGTACTAAGCTAACTAATTCTACGGTTGATGCTGCGTACTAAGCTAACTAATTCTACGGTTGATTCTGCGTACTAAGCTAACTAATTTTAGGGTTGATGCTGCGTACTAAGCTAACTAATTTTAGGGTTGATGCTGCGTACTAAGCTAACTAATTTTAGGGTTGCTGCGTACTAAGCTAACTAATTCTACGGTTGATGCTGCGTACTAAGCTAGCTAATTCTAGGGTTGATTCTGCGTACTAAGCTAACTAATTTTAGGGTTGATGCTGCGTACTAAGCTAACTAATTTTAGGGTTGATGATGCGTACTAAGCTAACTAATTCTGAGTTGATGCTGCGTAGTAAGCTAACTAATTCTGAGTTGATGCTGCGTACTAAGCTAACTAATTCTAGGGCTGATGCTACGTATTAAGCTTTCATCCACGAAGACAACACGATGAAGATAGAAGAATAAGATGGCTGGAGAACGCTTTAAGCATGGATAAGAGATAAGAGAAATGACGACTGGGGTAAAACTGGTTCTAGTAAGTAAGACAGACTGAGGTGTTTTAAAAACATGAAACACATGTGAAAAATTAAACATTTAGCTCTTTTGGTATCCTACACTTAGGAGGCACAAATGCGTCCACACATATCTAGGTTAGCAATAAGTGGAAGCAGGCGACTGGCTGAGAAATGAGATAAAGGGACTATAACAAAGGGTGCCAGGTGAGTAAACAACATATCATTATGCTCCAGTCCGTTTCAGAGAAGGAATGGTGACAATAAATACAAAATAAATAGCCTGAGGAGGCAGCATATGCTTCAACTTGGCATAACATCTGCTTCCACTTTTTTGTTAACTTACACCCATCTGGGCGCATTCTGTGCCTGTATGTCTTAAAAGGAGGGTACCAAAATAGACATGCTTAATTGTTTTAATCCATTAATCCATTTTTCGTGATTTTGTGTGCTGTGTTGTTTTTGTATATGATCCTTGACAAAGGCTTTTGTCGAAATACTGGATAGCTGTATGTTCTTCATTTATATGTGTTCATTTTACTTTCTGCCATTCTTGTTCCTACCCACTTTCATCACTCTTTCTATCTTTTTTTTCTGTGTAAAACTGAACCATATATCTCTATCTACCTTTAAGAATGGATAGCAAATGTACCCTAAAGCAAAAAATTATATAGGTAATTTCTGAATGTAAGTTGTGGGACGGACTTTGGTTGAAACACAAGGATATTTATGAGGCGGACTTTGGTTGAAACACAAGGATATTTATGGGGCGGACTTTGATTTAAACACAAGGATATTTATGGGGCGGACTTTGATTTAAACACAAGGATATTTATGGGGCAGGCTCTGGTTGAAACACGAGGATATTTATGGGGTGGATTTCGGTTGAAACATAAAAGATATTTATTGGGTAGACTTCTGTTGAAACACAAGGATATTTGTGAGGTACGATTGGAAGATCAGATAAAAAGTGTTGGCGAATGAATTTCTGGTATGAACAAAGACTTTCAGGAAAGACGCCGAGACATTTCTTAATCAAAAGAAGATAAAACACTAAAAGCTACAGACTCGACCGAAAACCGATTGAAACCTGCTAAAACAAACGTTATTTCTCTTGCTATTGTGGCCGAATGTGTCAGTCAAACAATAGTACATTTTGCCATGTGACACAATGGGAAGGTGGGTCCCGTGAATAAGATATTTTTCCTGAGAACAGAGTCACTGAACCCATGCCCTCTCTCATTTGCTCAAATCATCATCATCATCATCCTCATCCTCATCATCATCATCATCATCATCATCCGTCCGCTGTACTCCCAATGGAGCATTAGGCATGGACAAAGGTTCTCTAGCCAGTTTTGTCCTGATCAAATCTGGATGCCTCAAACCATGTCTTCCCTGCTTCCTTTAGTTCTTCCTGTATTGTGCGTCTCCATGGCCCCCAAATGGCCTGCTCCTCTTTCTTTTCCTTTCAGGTGTCAAAGTTAATTCGGTATAGGGGTGTCTTTTTTCCATTCGTAGCGCTGAAAAGCAGACAGGAATATGAGCATAGCGCTAAAATATTCACTATACATATATTCCGGTCCGCTTTGTTTGTTACTAGTTTGTACGTCGAAAGAATTTGCTCAGCAGGACGATGCCTGACAACAGCCATAACCATAACCTTCTACATCAGAACATCCGCGACACGATAACAGCTTCCATAGAAAACTTGTTTATGTCATACCATTATATAACCACTGCGTAATTTCAGCATTCAGTCTTCGCCCTCTTAAAAAGAAAAACGTTAGAAAACACTACCCCACAGACGCATGGGAGTCATAAACAACATGAGTCATGACCCAAAGCTCTTCTTAGAGCATTAGGAATTAACGGATCGAAACTCTTGTCTGAGATCCGGCGAAGAGTGTTATTTCTCTAATGACCCGAGTAGTCATGGCGTTGTCTCCTACTCTAAGAGCGACACTTTTTGCCAATTTGGGTTAACACAGTATCGCGTTCGTTTCTGATGACGCCATGACCGTCGGCCTACGTCGATAGTGATTTATGGGAGTGTTTGTTAGTTTCTTGTTTGTTAAACTTTATGGGTTTGTTTGTTTGTTTGTTTGTTGTTTGTTAAACTATCACGAACGTGGCATATTCTGAAAAAGTTGAGAAACTGTTAGAAGCTTCTTGGAATTCAAGAGATAATAATATTTAGTTCAAGGGAAACTTTGGTATTGTTAAACGTTGGCGACACCTACTGAAGTTACTATTGGGCCCCTATAGCGTTGTTTCTTTTCCTTCTGAATTTTATCTCTAATAAGAAAAAAGGGGGTAAAACAGGCCCCTCAACAGGTCTGGGTCCCCTGAGTAACAACACAGGATCTCATCTCCTACCCCGCTGCCTCGAGCTTGGTTGAAGCTGCATTATATTTCTTCCGAGAGGCAGTGTAAGTTCTTTTAACAAGTGACATTCTGTGGGTCTAGACCACACCACGAGCTACTCAGGCTGTTGCGTCTTTTCTACGGGACGTGAAGAGGTAGGGGACGCAGTGACCTGTTTCCCCCAGCCTAAACTTCTGAGTTCGAGATCCGCTACCGACGCCCTCACGTCGACTTAGTTGTAAATATAGGTACTCCACGCAGCAGTGCTGGGGAAACCACCCTCCGATGACTGAAAATACCTGCCTGCAGGAGCGAGGCACGCAAGACGGATGTTAATACATGATGAAAGAAAATGATAAAACGTGAAGCCACATCCGGTGAATAAGATACTTTGCCTGAGAACAGAGTGGCTGAATGCATGCCCCTTTCATTCACTCACATATTCACTATACACATATTCCGGTCTACTTTGTTGCTACTTTGTAAGTAAGTAAGTTTGTTAGTGAATCTTCTGATACAGCTGCTGTAGTAGCTAATGCATTTATACTGATGGCAGCTGCTCAGTTACAGAGTACATGTGGGCGTGTCAAATGTTATCATGTTACATTTATGTTTTATGGAAGGCGTGGCCAGTTTTCTGACAAATAAATGTCATCCGGCATAGTCACATTTACATAACTGACAGACACAACACATCCCGGAGAACTTGTGCTCTTTACGGTCAACGCCACCACGATCTTGTAGTCAGACAATGTGTCGGATGAGGAGTAGGCTGCTATAACTTATCTGACGCCCTGTCGTCATCAGCATCACGTGCCATGAAGGTAGGTGTGGACGGCCACACTCCTCCACAAACCTCAGTCCTTGACACCTTTGAGTGACTCCTTTGCTGACTTCCTTCCATGCCACAATGTCAGGCTTTCTAACGCCTCTTCCCTCGGGAGTGCTCGGCATCTCCTGCCCTCGGTTTTCCCTACTGTTAAGATGTTTTCCGGTTTCTCTCTTCCCTTCGTATGCCTCAAGAACGATGACTGCAGTTTCCATATCTTTATTATTATACTACGTTTTTCGTTAGCTTGTCTCGGACACTGCTCATTAGTTATCTTGGCTGTCCACGGGATCCTCAACATTCTTCTCAGGAACCACATCTCTGTTGCCTCCAATGATTTACTCATTTGTCTGCCAATAGTCCGTTATTCATATCCATATAACAAAAGAGGTTCAGTATAGCACTGTAATATTTTCTTTCCCACATTCAATAAAGCACTGTAATAATTTATTTCTCACATTCAATAGAGCATTGTAATACTTTCTTTCTCACATTCAATAAAGCACTGTAATACTTTCCTTCTCACATTCAATACAGCACTGTAATACTTTCTTTTTCACATTCAATGACAATCACTTACTGCACAAGATGGTTTTCAATTTCTGAAATGCTGCTTTTGTCTGACATAATCTGCTGTTAATTTTTTGCGAGATATCTTCCATCGCTGTTATCACTGATCCCAGATATTTAAACCTGTTCACTTGTTGAAGTGTTGCTCCATTGATATTCATGTTACAGGCTGGTGGGCACTTGTTTTTGGATATAACCACTGTCTCCGTCTTCTTGATGTTCAGAGTCCTTTCATGTCACGTCAAATACTGACTGACATACACAGACTTTTGTCGAAAGACTGCAGTTCTCTGCTCGAAACATTTAGCCGGACTCTACCGATAAACCTGGCGAAACATATCGGTCTGCTACTACGAAAACTACAATGATGTGGGACAGGGTCATGGACAGTTCTAGTTCACCTGCCCCTAGTAGCTATGCTGTCCCGTCATAGCAACCATTTTGTTCCTATGCCCAGACCGATCTATATAAATAATTAGTGTGCCGTGTTTTGTTTTGTTTTGTTGTAAAGGTTTGGAATTGTACACTCTGCCATTATTGTATTGCATTTGTCATTTCCACCTGCCAGTTTGGAATGTATTGTTTTTTAGTGCTAACAGTTTCCAGTGCAATCTGTCCGCTGAATTTGGCCGACACTTTACGTTGCAGAAGTTTTAATATAGTTGGATATATCTGTTCGGTTCTTTCGTTGTTGTATGATTATGTTATCTTCATACATGCGATTAGTTTGCTGAGATTTGTGCATTCATTTTTAGCAGAACAGCTTGACAGGCTCAGTGTGCGCTTTATCTTGGCATAATTTTGTTCAGAAGTTAAATCTTACAATTCAGCTACCAACATACATGGCGGTCAGATTTTATCATATGTAGAAGTTGAATCTTAACAGCATGTCTAGAAATTAAATCTTAATATGACAGTCAGAGGTCAAACCTCAACAACTTATCCAGAATCTTAACAACATATCTAGAAGTGAATTCTTAACAGCCAAGCAAGCAACTTAAAGGCTTGATTAGAAGGAAGATGACAAGAGTGTTTGTAACAAACACGTAATTCAAAGACGTGACAAGAGTGTTTGTAACAAACAAGCAACTTAAAAACTTGACAACAGTGTATGCAACAAACAAGCAACTTACAAATTTGACAAGTGTATGTAACAAACAACTTAAAGACTTGATAAGATGTATGTAACAAACAAGCAACTTAAAAACTTGACAAGAGTGTATGCAACAAGAAACTTAAAGACCTGATAAGATGTAAGTGACAAATAAACAACTTAAATAAGCAACTTAAAAACTTGACAAGAGGGTAAGTAACAAACAAGCAACGTAAAGACTTGATACGAATGTATGTAACGAACATGAAAAGAAAGTTTGTAACAAATAGCAACTTAAATACTTGACAAGAAAGTATGTAGCAAACAGCAACTTTAAAAAGTAACAAATAACAAATTTAAAACATGCAAGAACTTATGCCATATACAGCAACTTAAAAATCTGTCAAGAACGTATACAACGAAAAGCAACTTACGAAGACATGTAAAGAATATATTTAATGCAAAGATATAATAACAATGTACAGAACAAATAGCAACGTAAAGAAATGACAACAGATATCAAGTACAATGGTTGAATTTCTCATATCGGATCCGTCTGAAATCCACATGCGAAATGGCTAGGAAAGAACTCCATTTGTGGTTGGATTTTTTTTTTTAACCCACTGCAAATGTTCATTGAGAGAAAGAATCCATTATAACAGGGCGGAGGATATTGCAAAAAGAGAATCGATTCTACGCGGATCTGACCTACGACCGACTTGATATATTTCACACAACAGAGATTCGGTTCTAAATCGCAGGATATTCTGATAAATGAAATTCGATTCCAATTCGCGGGATATTCTGATAAATGAAATTCGATTCCAAATCGCCGATGAAATTCGATTCTAAATCGCTGAATATTCAGATAAATGAAATTCGACTCTTAAATCGTTGAATATTCTAGTAAATGAAATTTGATTCTAAATCCAGACCTGAGGTATGAGACATGGCCAGAGGACGCAAGCTTGGGGCAAAAGCTTTGGGGCTCCTATCAGGATCTGGAGAAGACTGCGGGCTTTGGGCAATGTCGACAGGGATCATTATCTGATGTGACCAACAACCTCGAAGAAGAAGAAGAAGATGATGATGATGATGATGATGATGATGATGATGATGACGACGATGATTCTAAATCTCTGAATATTCCCATAAATGAAACTCGACTCTAAACTGATATGTCATTGTAACGAGACTCAGCACTGAAATGACATACACTCATGAAACAAGCTTCACTTCTAGAACATAAAACTCTAAATCGGGCGCGTTTGCTGAACAAAGAAAATTCACACATAAACTTCCATAAAAGATAATATAATCAGTTTTCCAATGCAACCACTTCCACATATCTCTCAAAGTTTTCGACTGTCACAGTCCAAACGACCAAACGACACTTACAGAAGCATACTTGTACAAGCTCGGCAAAGATAACCCATTACAAAGCACACGTCAAATAATTTAGTACACAAGCTAAAGGAAAATTCTATCACATTGTGATACATCATCTCGGTCGGTTCTGAACTGTTCACTCAGCCTGTTTTCTTAATCCTGTCCCACATAAAAACGCCAACTGTTAGTTAATGAATGCCTTGGACTTGCACAAACACACACACACAAACACAGAACGTGGCAATCTGCCAACTCCCCTCTTTAAAAAAAAAGGAAATAATCCAAACTTCACCTTAGCAATACACAAGTAATTTATATAATCGATAGCAAAACTTGATGCAGACGATTATGTTCGAGCGAAAACCTTTAAAAAAATTTTTTTTTAATAATCTGAGTTTTTATCTTCATTAAATTTTCTGAACTAGTCTTACAGAAAATGTCGACTTTAAAAAATAAATAAATAGAAATTCATGAGTGTTTCATACACAAGTTACAGTGCTTCATGTCCCACAGCTAATTCGCACATGCGCACGCAAACACAAGTGTCCCGGGCAACAAGAGCTGTACTTGTACGCTGAGATCCGTACATTAGCAGCGACAATGTAAGAGAAGAGACGGCGGGCCGGCAGATATCCAGGAAGTGTATGGAGGCACTAGACGGCTCACTCACACTTCACGCAGCTGGCGCTGTGCACTGCTAACCCCTCGCCCAGAACTCGTTCCAGTCTCGGCCAAAGACCACCAACTCTCCCTAGCCCAAACCCGCCTCATACACCGCGCTAATGGCAAAAGTCTTTGTGTTGCTTCTGTGAGATGGATACATCAGAAGAATACTTCGTGGGGGCACGACTGCTTGTCAAATTTAGAACACCTCGGTTTTCCTTTCCTGGAAACTGGGTCCGAGAGACTGATAAGAAGGATCTAACAGGGCTCTCTTTATCTGGTTAACTAAAATCTTTCTGTCTGTTTGTGAGATCGAACTGTTTCTTATCTGTTTAGACGTGAGACCAAAAGCTGTCAGTTTATGGGGAGCTCGAAATGCTTCTCTCTGATTAACTGTGACCTTATCTTGTCAATTTATAGGGAGCTCGAAATGTTTCTCTCTGGTTAAATGTGACCTTATCTTGTCAATTTATGGGGAGCTCCAAATGCTTCTCTCTGATTAACTGTGACCTTATCTTGTCAATTTATGGGGAGCTCGAAATGTTTCTCTCTGGTTATGTGTGACCTTATCTTTATGGGGAGCTCAAACTGTTTCTCTGGTTAAGTGGGACCCTATCTTGTCAGTTTACGGGATACTCGAACTATTTCCGGTTAAATGTGACCCTATTTTGTCAGTATTCGTGGGACTAATCTGGGTGTCTATCTGCTAAGCAAAGAGGTCACAATGTATCGTATAAACCAACATGAACATATGAATGTGTCGTATCAGTTTTGATTCGAGAACTGAACGGTTGTATGCTGGTTGATAGTAATTATGTTTGTGTGCAAATTT